>WEIV01024872.1:700442-712027 GCA_013390005.1 Calyptomena viridis
AAGTAATAATCAATGCGAGTGGCTTGAGACCTGTACTCTAGCCAGATAATCTGCACTGAAACCCATTTCATTAAGTGCAATAGTACACCTTTATGTGAGTTTAGTTTTGGCTCTGAAGAGCTTTTACTTTAATTTTCAAATGAGATACCAGGGGCTGAACAAATCACAAGGAAAGAAGGAGAAAGACGAAGTTCAGAAAGTAATATTGTACAAATCTATGAGCTAGCTATGTGCAGAATTTGATTATTGCAAACAGTAAGAAGGCTGCTGGGTATCTTTAAAAAGCAGTTTCCAACATTTCCACAGCACTTCCAGCATTGAAGTCTTGCATTGATGCAGAATCCTGATAGATGTAATCTCCCAAGAGGTATCTGAAGAGCAAAGAAACCTTTTCCTAATTAGTCCCCTCCTGCTTTTGTTTGAATTACCTTACATAAAAGCCTTTTGGCTTTGTGGAATCTGTTTTACAGCTCCAGTGCAGACAGCTGTAATGATAGCTCTGTAGTACCTGCTTACTTGTTATCATTAACTTCTGCTGAAGCTGGTATGAAAGGCTGAACAAATTTAACACAAATACATTTAGATTTCCCTTAACAATTTCTCTGTTATTACCATTTTTAATAGACCAAACATGCCTAATATCTCATGCAAAATGCAAAACTGAATGTTGTAGACACTGTACATTATATAATTAATAGAGACAAGTCAATATGATTCTCAATCCTACTATTTAAGTCAGGAATCCTACTATGCTATTGTGATCTAAAATTTGTTGATTGCTTATTTTTGTGCTGCAAGTACAATTGGCAAGACCCAGTGTAAGTGATAATCCCACATTTTACATATTTCAGGGTAGAAGGGTTCTTTTTGTAGTACTTGCTGTAATTGTAGTATTGTTCATAATTCATAATTGTCTGCAGTTTAACAGCATATTTAGATTGATTTAGACTTATTCCTGATGCTAAGCAAATAAATTACCATTGAGTGAGCAGGACCACTCATTTTTATAGTTAAGCATGGTCTTAAGAGTCTTCTCCAGCTGGATCTCTATTCCATTTTACCATGTAATTCATGTTGCAGGTATTAGAGTCAAAGAATTTTGTGTTCCTGAAATGAATTATGGCTGAGGATGTATAAGCATTAAATCTGTTCAATAAGTCACCCATGTGCACCTGGCAGCAGAATTTGGCCTGTCTTTTTAGAAGAGCCTTGAAGAGCACTATTTACCCATGGTCTTCTGCTTGCTATTGTCTTAAATGATTTGCCTTTAGACTGTGTAAGTTTGCAGAAATGACAGCAGGAAAGTATAGTTGTGTCAGAATGCAGCTCAGAGTAGCTCATGTGCCAGAAGGATAACTCTGTGCTAGTTAGGTTAGAAAAAGCCATATAAATCTATCTTGTGGAAGTCATGGATGTATTTGGAGTTCAGACATTTAGAGAGGTGCTGTGTAGGGCTGTATTTTCAATTTTACGTGTGCTACAGAAGACATTATCACTGGTATTCTAAGAAATTGATTGACCTTAAATAAAAATGTGGTCAGCTGCAAGAGCCATTAATGTATTTTAAAATAGCTTCACTTCTAGCCTGCTTATTTCATACACTGTGCTGGAAATGGGCATAAGGTACTGAAAAGAACCTCTACTGAAATGTTTATGAGTTAAGCTCTCATAGCCTATACACAGCACCTCAGGTTAGCTGCAGTCTGCACAGCAGGGCTTTTTATTCAATAGTGTTGATGTTGATTTATATATTTTTTTAAGGTCATAAATGATTTACAGAGTCATGATTACAGAAAATGTGTATGGTAAACAGAGTGGGATTGAACTTGCTGGAACTCAGGTACTGAAAATCACACACAGTAGTGTAGGAGTTTCCTGGCACTCCCTTTGTGGTCGGTGAAGGGTAAAGAGCATCACCAGCGACCTGAAAATGCCCAAAATACTTTGCAGCATGATCTCTGTGAAGAGCATTGAAGACCTGTGTTTCTGTTTTACAGGTGTTTCCTATGACCAGTTCTGGTGGCCCTATCACTGAATATCCTTTTATAAGGACTGGACTACTGGGCTTCATAGGACCAGGTGGACTTGTCTTTGTTATTGGCAAAATGGATGGTTTGATGGTTGTCAGTGGAAGAAGACATAATGCTGATGACATTGTAGCAACAGCACTGGCTGTGGAACCAATGAAATTTGTCTACAGGGGAAGGTTTGATCCTTTCTTTTCTTACATTGTGTACAAGTCTTTATTTTGCTTAGACAAGGTGTAAGGGATCCAAAATACTTTCAGAAAGCAGTGCCTGGTCTGCACTGCGGTTTCCCTCCAGTGCTGTTCACATTGCTAGAGCCAGGAGACAGCTGAGGGAAGCCTGAGGCAATGTTGAGGCAGACTTTAGATAGCAAGATCCTGAAACTGTGATTACTAAAATTTCCATTTGAGCAGCTGGTTAATTCTGAAGGTGTTGACTCAAGAGAATCCTTTCTGTCTGAATTGAACATTTGCAATATGCTTAACACTGAAGTTCTTGAATATGACAATGGTTTCTTGTGTGACCTTCCAAATGTGCTGAAACTTAGCAGGAGACATCTAAAACTTCTGAAGAGCCTACTGCAGTACCATGTACTCAGATTTGATCACATGGCACATCTGTCTGTTGATAAAATGATATTGCAATTACTTTCTTCCAAGGTGAGGCCAAAGAAGGTGCTTATGCTGGCTGGTATATAGCAGCTTAGCAACAACCTTGGTGTGACCCAAATTTAGTGCTTTTTTATCCCAAGAATGTTCACTTCTCAATCCTGCTCTGACATTATGCTTTTATATACATGTGACTGTAGAACAAAGCCCACTATTTCTCCTCCAGAATTGTAATCCAAAACTGATCTTGTTGCTTTTTCCCTATAAATAAAACAGTAATTGAAATACAGTAGCCTGAGTAATAGATAATGTAATTGTAGGTATAGAGGATTTACTTAGAAGACAGATTTTTCTATCTGTCCTGGCACTAAATACTCTTCTCTCCTTCTATAGAATAGCAGTGTTCTCTGTGAGTGTGCTGCACGATGAAAGGATAGTTATTGTTGCTGAGCAAAGGCCAGATTCCACAGAGGAAGACAGTTTTCAATGGATGAGTAGAGTTCTCCAGGTAATGCTCTTTATGTACGTTTGGAAACTATTTTTTTCTTACATTATATTCTTTTTATTGATCTTTCAGGCCCCCAGGGTAACTGATATTTGTCTTCGAGTAATTGTAAATCCACCTTGAGTTGCACTTGCTCTTAATGAGCACAAAATTAGATTCTTTAGAGTAACAGTTCCTATCTGGACTGCACATACCCAGACAGTGATCCTTTTCCTAATCAAAATGCTATAAGAAAATAGGAATGAATTGAAGTAAATAATACCAAGGAGGGAGTAGCATATGGTTTATAAGGATACAGTCATTCATTACTTCAAAAAGGTAATGAATGAATGTATTATATACTCTTACTGTTAAAAGCTACTAGATCTATTAATAAACATCTATAAGCACAGATACAGAGCTGACCTCATCCAGATATTTTTTTTGATCAGTGGGAGAGAATTATGTGTTTCTAGTGCACCATGTTGATAGCTAAAATAAACGGAATGAAACACCACCTAAAAATGCCAGTTTCCACTGAAATGAAGGGAAGTGATTGATTAGCTCAGATCTAGGTATCTACAGTGAGGTTATCTTGTTAGAGGGGCACCTATTGGAATCCCATTCCAGCAGTCTGGTGGATCATACACCTGTGATGGTCCTACTCTTGTGGTGGTGTTCAACAGTTTGACCTAAAGGCAAAAGCTTTATTAAAGGATTCTGATCTTCTCTTTACATATGGCAGTCCAAGTTATGGTAATATCAATACCATACTCAAAGTTTTTTCAACTCTAATGTCCACACACAAAAAAATTAGATAGGGTTGTCTTTCGTCTTCTCCATGTCTGTGCTTAAGCTAATTCTCACTCAAAAGCAATAGCTTCAATGGTGATATAGTCAAATTCAGTTTGTTTGTTGCTATCTTGAGAAATGGTCTCAACTCTGTATACAGCTGGTCACCTGTTACTTCTGCTTCCCTTTCCTACTTCCCTTTCTGTCCTTCTGCAAGGAGTCTTCTCAGCAAATATATTGCACACACCTTTTTTGCTTTACCCAAGAGCCAAAGAGAAAGATCCCACACAATTCAAAGATGTTTTTATTCATTATCGCATTGTACTGAATGAGAAAGGGAATCTACTGTATCCTTCAAGAAACTGAATGAATAAGCTTTTAACCATCTCAGAACAGGCTTATCTGCTCTCTAAATTTAAAAGGCAGCTACATTTCATGCAGTTAGAGGCATCTCATATTCATAGTAGGTCTAAATTAATACCAAGAAAAACTAGGACCTCTTGCTTTGTCCATCATACAGAAAGCCTTTGAAGCACCTATCGCAACTATTGTAGAAGGAAAGGTTTTGCATTGTCCATGCTTTGATATTTTTTGCCACATAGCAAGCTTGTAAAAAGGTTGAAACTCTGGACTTACACTTCTTCTGTTTTGTCAGCTGAACATTTTTGTGACTCTTACAGAAAAAATGTTTATACTGTTATAGCCAGTAAAATTCAGAACTGAATACTGCTGGAGTCCTGTGTCATGTTACTCCTGCCAAGAGTCAATCCTGTTATTCTGAGTCTGATCAAGTCACAGCAGTGTCTGAGAATAATAGGCCATGTATCAAAGTACACACGTGTGGCTGCTTTCATCACCCGTGTATGAAGCCTGCAACTTTGGCATGCATCACTATGTGAACAACAAGTTTCTCTTTCCACCACAGCTGAGAGCAGAGATGGAGGATAGAAGCCAGGAACATGTGGGATGCTTTGTGCCTCTTCCCAATCAGACTTTTAATGACAGATGTCAGGAAGTGGTAACCAATTGTATCTGACTCATCTGCTAGTGATGCACAACATAACAATATCACAACTTATGTCATGACTCTCAATGAAGTCCATGATTACAAACTCTACCAAATTGCTACTCATTTCTGATGCTGTTTGTGAGACTCATCTGAAACCCTGTGTGTGCTGCCCTGTGCCAGCCCTGCCCTGCACTGCCTGTTTCTGCTGTACTTTGCCATCTCTTCCCTGCTGTTGGGCTGCCTTGATTTGCAGGACTTTTTTCCAGTGCATTGCACATATTCTGACTCTACCTGGCCCGTCCTGCTCCTCAGCAGGGGGCTGGTAGAGATGGTAGAGATGTTGTACTTACACAACTATGCTGGACTGCATCTGTGAGCTGTAGGAGAGGCAGGGTTGGGAGGGAGTGGCCAGGCTGGAGATGGAGTTTCTGGAAAGTAGTGGAGGAGGAAGGTAAAGATCTCAGATCACCCAGCAGCTCACTCAGATGGATCCTCAATACTCATCTCCAGGCTGATGCAGACTGATCTGACTCCTGAGGCAGGGCTGTGGTTCCTGTTCTGGCACACTGGTTATTACTTTTCCCAGTGCCAGCATGCTGTCAGGACTTGACAGGACTAGGTAAAGCCAGGAGATCTACTGCAGGACTGGAGAGTGTCTGCCCAGAGAATTGTGTGAGAATGATATTTTCTCAGCATAAAAAAAAACATAGCAGTCTGGACTCTCCACAGGTTCTGGTATTTATCTTGTCCATTATCACAATGAAACAGAGGAACAGAGATTTCAGATACTCTGCTTATTTCTGTGATGGACAGAGTCATTTCAAAATATCAAGAGGCATAAATGCCAACAGTATTAAAATTGACTTGCACTTCTTTAAGCCTCTGTTCACCAATGCTCCTCCTTGTGAATCAAAGCCATTCCCTTCTTCAGAAATGTGCCAAACTCAAAGGTATGAAAGGTGACAAATTTGAATGACCCATGACATTTGATCAGGCATTGTGCAGCAGATGTAGCTATCAGAGACAGTTCAGAAGTCAATGTGGAATCATTACATACACCCCTCATCCCACCCCAGCTGAGTATTGCTTTCCATTCACCAGCTGTAGGAGCCACTCAGCTTTACATTTTAACAAGTGGTTACTTTCCCTGTAATGATTTTCCTTCCAGCTCATGTCAAATGAGGATCCCATGATTTATCACTGCCTTTCAGAACCTACAAATAACATTATGATTAGTAGGTTATGATGGTTTCTGCCAGAAACATGAGCTGTTTCTGCTCATGTTGGCTTCGTGTGTGTTGGCTTCGTACATATTTCACTATTGCTAATCTTTCAGGTGAGGTGTCTGTAGACCAGCAGCAAGGTCTTCCAATACTGACATGAGAGCTACTCCTGCTAAAACTCCAGTGTTTATAAAATGAGTCATTGCTTTATTATTCTTCCTTATGAAATTTTGCAATAAAATCAATAAGAAATGAAGCAAACAGAAGCTAAAAGCAAAGCATTACTTAGTCTGTAGAAGTAATCAGAAATTTATTGGTTTACACTTAAGTACGTGCATAACTGTAAATGATTATTTGATTCTCTGAATATAGATTGTATGTTCAAGGCAGTAGATACATGAATTCACTTTTCTCACAGTTAAAAATTAAAATACAAGTTCAGTAAATTGTATTTTTGAACATTTAACTACTCATTAGAGATGCTATTTGTAATTTGTTTCTCAGTCTGTGTGGATGTCTAAAGCTGTTTTTCTAACACACTTGCTGCAATTTTTGTTGCACAAGGAAAATAACTAGTTTAAATGTGTATGGAATTAAAATCTAAGTACATAAATATTCATGTTTAACTCAATAAATTATATAGCTACTGTACATTACAGTTTTCTTCAAAGTGATGTAGTTTAATCAACTTGTCAGGCAATTAACATGGTTGCTATAAGATTCAAAGATGCATATTTTTCAGATTTTCGTTCAACAAATTTTTTTTCAAGTACATAGTTCAATAGTTTGCCCTTATGTTGTCATTTCCCATACCTGTCTTAACATCCTCTATACCGTAATCAGGGAGTGAAACAGTTATTACCTTATAAAAAAATAAAAAATCATAAGCTACATTCATTATTAGTTATAGGGGTTATTTGACATTTTTCCTTGCTCAGAAAGATGGACTGGGTATTAAGTTGATAGGAATCCTTTGAACCTGAGCTCTGAGAAGTGCACAGGTTAAAAGTGGTTTCACATGGGCTGCCAACCAATCTTAATAATAAATCTCCAGGATACTTGCTACTAATGTGTGTTTAAGAGGGATGACTAGGTAGCCTTCTCTAATAAATTTGTGTGTATTTATCACCAGGTTTTTGTTTGCTTTTTTGTCTGCTGGAATGAGTGTAATAACATTTCCCTCCACCTGTTCCCACTGAAAAGAACCTCCTTATCACTGACATAGCTGAAGTGTCTTTCCATTGCCAGTTAATTATTAGGGTTGTTCTATGCAATAATTCAGAACAACGTGTGCTTATTAGGATGATGAAAAATTAGCCTTTCATTGAAATCGACTTCCTGCATTTTTTTTTAGGCTATTGACAGTATTCATCAAGTGGGAGTCTACTGCTTAGCACTCGTACCAGCAAACACACTTCCCAAGACACCTCTGGGAGGAATACACCTGTCAGAAACCAAACAGCTCTTCTTGGAAGGAGCTCTGCATCCTTGTAACGTGCTGATGTGTCCCCACACCTGCGTAACAAACCTGCCTAAACCAAGGCAAAAACAACCAGGTAAGAAGAGTGAAGGTAAAGGCTCTCTGACTTAATGCTGTGTGTTCATGGTACTGTAATGGAGCAAAATCAAGTAATTGTTAATGCAGGTGGGAATCAGCTTGATCAGCATTCCTCTTAAATATTCTGTGTGTGTGGTTTTGCCTGAAGCTAGAAACACCTTCACAAGGAGTGCAAGGGAACATGCTAATTCAATAAAGATGGTATTTTTATCTCTCTGCAAGGCACTGCTGAGACCACACCTGGAGTTCTTTGTAAATTTCTTGTCAATTATGTTTAAAGAGGATGTATGAGACCAAAACAGAGAAAGATAAAATCTTGGTTTATTTAAAGACTGAGTTTGTAAAGCAGAAATAGAGAGAAGGACTGTTGGCACTAAATTACAGTGTTGGACAAAGAGCAAATACTTAAAAAACTGGTCATGAATAAAGAAAAGCAAATACTTAGAAACTGGTCATGAGTAAACTACACCAAAGAATGAGTGGTTTAATCCCCCACCTGAGTGGGGATATTCTGTAGTAACCTATAGAAGGTGTATTAGAGGGAAAACCCTCATCAGTTTTAAGATCGTTCTTCAGAAGTTCTGCCACTTTATGAAGAATATTGGATGAAATGGAACAGCAAAGCACTGTCTCAAGAGACCAAGAAAGCCCTTGTAGCCTGCTGTAGTCCAATCACTGGTTACTCATGCCAGTGAACAAGCAAATTTTAACAAATTTTTCACTTTGTATACAGTGGCAGATTTTAGTATTTGGATTAATTTCAAGGAATTATGGATCTGTAGCCTCAGGCTTAAGATTTGAAGTCAGCTACATTAGACTAAGTGTCGATTATTTTCTACTTGCACACCTTGGAATATGAACTGAATTTATTCTCTGGATCTTGAATATGAAGACTCTCTCATGAATTCAGTGCAAGTTTGCCTAAACCATCAGCTTATTTCTGTTTTTAAAACCTTTGGACAAATGTTTCAGAAATCAAAACCATCATTTATCTTTGTGACTACTGGGAATGTCAGATGTTAACAGTGATTTCCAATAACTTAACAATAGCAATGAGGCATTTTACTGCAATGCTTACTTTGCTATTTCCTCCTTGCTGCATCACAAAGAAAACACTGAATTAGGATCAGTGCAGTGGAGACACCTTTGGGTGTGTTAAGTGTAAATTATATATTACAATGGTAAAAGCAATGCCAGGAGTGCAGAAACTAAACTGATAGTATCACATTCTCCCATTTTGTGTTGTTATGACATATCCAGAGGGTATTGCTTTCATATTTTTAAAGCAGAGTAGTCTGTAGATGCTGTTTATTTTACGTTATCTGGTTACTTACACATCTCACATTTTGACATTTACACCAGAAAAGATCACTGAAACAAAGCTTGGACATCATAGAGTAGAAGTGAAGCCTGGTATCTATTGCAGTTGATCAGTAATCCACACGGGAGAAGCAGAAAACAAATGCTAATATGATTTTAAATGGTATCTGTGAGACAGGTATTTTCCCCTGTTTTGACAGCAGCAAAATGTCAGTGAAATCCACCTCATGCAGAAGTGTCAGCCATGACATCTTCTTTTCTTCTGAACTTATTTATCTTCACTCTGTCTTGGGCTTGCATATATTTTATCATTTGTACCATCTGCCTTCCTAATCCTTGTCACTTCATGTCTGTAGCATTACAGAATTGCTAATACAGCTGCAACTTAGCCCAGGGAACATGAGAGAAATAGGGATGTTGTCCCTCTGGTTTGAGGCACTTGAATGGACATGCCTACACTGGGAGCTGAACTTCCTAAAGATCCATCATATGGAGGCAGACAAGATGTATCTCTGGCTATAGAGAGCACATGCTAAATGGGCTCCTCAGTTAGATACATTTTGAGAGGATGAATCCAATCCTACATATTTTTCAGCAACTTTTGGTCCTCAATCAAAGTTTATATCAACAGAGATGTGCTCAAGGTTTGGTTTTGTGGATGGAAATGAGGAAAACATCATGTAATGCAAAAGAAACAAAAAGAATTTTGTTCACAAGCAAAGGATTTTAGCATTCTTCTTCTTTATTCTAGAAATTGGCCCTGCCTCTGTGATGGTGGGGAACTTGGTCTCTGGAAAAAGAATTGCACAGGCCAGTGGTAGAGATTTGGGGCAAATAGAAGATAATGACCAAGCCAGAAAGGTAAGATAAATTTGTCTTATACAGTTTATATTTAACTGGTTAATGTCAGGATACTTAGCAGTATAGTAGTAATACTAGTAAATTTGTTGATGGCTTATTATAATTAGCACTAAAATATTTCAGAACCAGCTTTACAGATAAATATAAAATAGATATGAGGTCACTGCATTTTGTTTGTATAGATTTTTTAAAATAAGTTTACATAGGACAACTACAACAACCATGGTGGAAAGTGTTAATGGGAATCTATTATATCATTTTTACTAGTTCAAGTGGAGCCTGGGGAATTTTATTTCCATATATGGTCCTGACCTTATTTGTTGTTATTTTAATCCTATAAAATTAAAATTCAGCTCTTTGGGGGGCTTTTATACATAATTAAATTAGTAAGTTCTAAGATGTAAAAATATTCATATGTTTATAGTAAAAAAAAAGAGAGGAAGCTAAAGAATTAAAATAGTGCTTCAATTTAGAGAGATCAGTAATAACTGTTTTATTGCTTTGAAATTATGTGCAGTAATATATCATAATCCCAGCAGTGGCTTCACTTCCAGAGAGGCCACTGCTACCATGCAAAAGCACCTTGCTGTAAATGTGTGATGGCAAGACAATTAATTCATGTTCTTCTGGGTGTTGATATAAAACATAGCATATAAACAAGACAGACATAGCTAAGCTAGCAAAAATTGTGACCTGGATTTTGAAGCCAAAGTGTTGTTTAGTGTGGTGACTGTCACTCTGCTTTGTTGTAGTTCCTCTTCCTGTCAGAAGTGTTGCAGTGGAGAGCTCAGACCACCCCTGACCATGTGCTCTACACTCTGCTCAACTGCAGGGTAAGAAGCTCAGGCCATTTCTCCACCAGGCTGTGATCAGAAATGGCACACTGGGATGGCAGCTATGGCTGGACACAGCCTTTCTGTTTCTTTTCCCATTAATACTCAGCTGTTATATTTAATGTTCACTGAGGCAGAAAGGCAAAGCGAATAATCATTTCCAGTTGTCAAAATATAGATTGCTTTTGTATCAGACAGTGTGCCTTAAACATTTCTCATTTCTTTTTCCACCACATATATGTTGTATGTGAGCTGACACTGCAAATCTATTTCAATATTGTTGAATATGTTTCAAATCTGTTCCTATATTGAATAGTAGTGTTTATGCTGCTCACCATTCTGATTTCCAATTTGAAAAGCACAGGCATTTTCCCTAAATAAAGCAATGGTTCTTTTTGAGACTGGACTGTGTGAGGAAGGTATAAGAATGGGGAAAGGATGTGAAAAGAAGAGGTATGTCCAGAATCCAGTCAGGTCTGCAGAGGATCACTAATAAATCTCTCTGCATAGCCTACATGAGGTGCCAGCCTGGCACAGCATTTCATTGCTTGCCAAAAATGAATTAGTGCATAGGAACTTGGCTTTACTAAGAGTGCGAGATTACAGACTACCTGGATGATTATAGAGGGCAAAACAATAATTCTAAAGACTGCAAAGGGAATGAAAGTCTGATTTCAAACCATCCCACCACAGTACATCTAAACCTATCTGTCAAATCTGGGAAATGTGTAGTGTGTGAGGGTCTCCAGGACAGGAGAGGCCTGGAGTAGTGCTATTTCCCTGGGCATCACGAGGTAGTAGCTGGTGTTGTCTCACCCCATGTGGTCTGTATGGAACTTGAATGGGTTCTTAAACCACCAGTAATTTTTG
>WEIV01024872.1:712038-724472 GCA_013390005.1 Calyptomena viridis
CAGTAATTTGTGAATCTCTGTGAAATGACCACTTACTCTATTTACAGAATATGCTTCTCCACACCATTTTATTGTGCTGGTACCAAAGCTCAGTTTGATGCTACCATTAAGTCATGAAATAACTTTTTTAAAATTCAGATTAATAACTAATATTATGTGAACATGTAAACCTGACAGATAAATAGTGAAGTAGTGATGTAGTTTTCTATGGCAAAGTAGAAATTTTGAGAGACAATGTTGTTTATAGATTCAATATTACACCATAAAAGAATTGCATTGTTGTGTCCTATAAGAAGTTAGGAGCAAAGATACTGTGACAAAGAGACAGTGGTATGTGTTGTCTCATCTCCTCCACACAGGCTGTTGCTTTTGAGCTTTAAATAAAGCCAAACTTCCCATGCTGGCAGAAAGATTCAAACAGTGGGAGGGAAGGACACAATGTGCAAAACAAGGATTAACAAAATAAATTCCCATTTCATAGAAGTGAAAAACAGTTGAATTTTGAAATTCGGTTTCTCTGCTACTCTCAGTGGGGAGCATCTTATCACATGAAATTTATTTGAGGGATGTAATGGTTTATGGAGAGATTTAACATTTTATGGAAAGGAATGACCGGTCTGGTGGGGTTTACCCTCAACAATCTTTATTTCCCATCTTGAATTTTAGTTCTGCTTTGTAACTTTTCCTATTTTGTCTTACTTGGGCATTGTCTGTACACTTTGTTCTAAAACATTCAAGCCTCCTGCAGTGGATGACTAATAGAAGTCCACTGAGATTAGTGTTTTCCTGTAACCCAAGCTTTTTGAGAATTTGGAATATTTCAAAATTAGCGCAGTACATTGTTTTTAGTGTGTGTCATGAAGGATTGCAACACCTTTACATTTCAGGACAACTCCTATAAAAGACCCAAGGAAATTGACCCAAGTTGCTGATGCTTGCCAATGATTCTTGTCCAACAACAGGATTCTCCTTCCCTGCACTTTGTATAAACAGTCTTTCCACTGGTTCACAGGCTAGCAAGTGCCTGAAGTCTGAAATGTAAACAAGTTAAGCACAAATATACATGATTTGGGGCAATTCCCTTTCTGTGTCAGTGGGACCTGTGCTTCTGATGTGTGAGGATATAAAGGGTCCTTCTTCTCATGACTAAGCAAACAGGCAATTTCTTGAAAGAAGGAATGGTGAATTTAAGCACCTTCCTCCTTACAGGTCTGCAGTGGCAGGACACTCAGACCTCAGGTCACTTTGGCATACTTAGGACTGGACAGATGGAAGCCATCTCTAGTCCAGCCTCCATATAGTTGCATATGTCTGTATGAGGAAACTTTCTTAGTGAAATGATCTTCACATTGATCAGAAGACTGATTAAAATTGCCTGCAGTGCAATTCAGTAAGTGTGGTTGCTGAGGGTGATGAAGGGGAATGCTAAGCCCTGACTTTGTTTCACTTTTAGTTAAAATTTCCTCTTTGCTGACAATTTGTAATAAAGGCTGCAAATGCCAAGTGATGCCTGGTAACATGCCACTAGTTGCAGTGATAGCCCTTTGTCAAACTGCTCTCTCCTCTCAGAAGCCTGTGGTCAATAAATACTGTGGTGGTGTGTGGGATGGTGATGGTGGATAGAAACCAGACATCAGATCAAATGCTTATTATTCCTTGCCTTCTTAAAATAGAGCATAAAGAATATTTAACCAGTAGACTTGCTTTCTCTCTTAAGAAGGGTAGTGATATTATATTCCCCCCCTCCCCCAGTTTAGTCAGCCCCACTATTTTTATGTGAACTCAGTGCTTGTGATAGGTGCCAGGTGTATCATAGCAATATTGGAGATACAAGTCCTCTTTTTCCACAGGAAAGTACACAAGCCAAGATGCAGCCCTTTCCATACAGCCCTGTCCCATTCTCTCAGCCCAGACCTTGCCTAACTACCATTAAGTGCAACTAGTCTGTCCTGTACATTCATTTTTAGACTTCTGAGGTGTCTGCAGTGGTAGTGAATTTTGTGGTACAGATATATATATTTCTCTAAATGTGTATTTGTGTGTGTGTGCATATGCACACATATATATATTTAGGAAATGTAAGAACCATAACCCTCATTCAATTTAAAAAACTGTGGGTTTTTGATAATTTTTGGTTAGCAGTATTTTAAGTGCTTCAAAAAAGCCAAGCTCTCTGGAATATTGTCATTTCCACTTTCTTTTTCACGCTGACCAGAGTTATTCAAATTTAACAAATGCCTCTCTTCTCTCTTTCATTTATATGCATTATAAGTGCTTAGCTTTTGTTCCAGACTAATTCTTTTCCCTGTCACAAAGTATTGTTTTCTCCCGTGTCTTTTGTCTCTTGTCTTTAAAGTATTTCTGCTGCCATTTGGCTCCACTCCAGCGTGCAGACAAGAAAATTCAATTTTCAGAATTGCTCTCCACAGATGCTCCAGATTGCTGCAGAGAACATAAAGGCACTTTCCTGGCTGTAGCAGGAATGCTGCCTGTGTAGCGAGGGAAATGCAGGTTACATGGGCAGGATATTAGGACACTGCTGTACTGCCTTGGTTGGAACAAAAACACTGTTGAGGGCAGAAGGTACAGAGAATGTTCCTCTGCTTTACCAACATCTTTTTTACCTTCCAACTACAGTTTGGCCTAAGGCTGAATGTTTCTGTATTTAAGTTGATTGCATGACATATTGTGACTGCACCTCATCCCGTAACTTCTAAAGTGCAGAGGAAAATAGAATTTCAGCACATGGCATTATCTTGTGTGACATTTGCCTTTCTTCCTGTGCAGGGAACAATAGCCAACTCACTAACATGTGTCCAGCTGCATAAACGAGCTGAGAAGATAGCTGTCATGTTGATGGAAAGGGGACATTTGCAAGATGGAGACCATGTGGCTTTGGTTTACCCACCAGGTAAAGGACTGTGTAGCAGTACCTTGGTACTCCCAAAAGTTTATCAAGATCCTTTAGAATGGTGCAGTATCAGTGGTATTACCAAACTGTAAACCATGTTAATTGGCAAAACACTAAATGTTTGCATTATGCACATTCCTTTGAGCTTTTCAAATGTATTTAAAAGAATTTCTCTTTTTGTATATATGCATAAATATTATTTATTTGGATTCAGATCAAGATTAACCCAAGTTTTTAAAACCTATTTCTTAAGAGCAGTCAAATTTACTTACTGCTTTTCTTTTAATTTCCTGGATATAGACTATTTTATGAACACGTAGTCCCATCTGCTGAGTGTTCTTAGATTCACTTGTGGAATTCCCTCCTGGAAGTGCCATGTTTCCTGAGGGTGAAGCAACAACAACGAGGAAGTGATACATGGGGGGTTTTTCAGAGTAGAAATTTGATGAACAAATAGCAAATGACTAAGAAATACAAAATTATAAATGCTGTTTTCTCTGTAGATCTTTAATCTAGACAGTGCTCTGTGGCTTGGATTTTCATCCTTTGGCATAAGGGGTTTTAAGTTTGTGTTAACTGGTAGCATATTTGACATTTACTTGAAATTATTTCTGATCAAGTGCTGCTCTTTTATCTTTAACATTTCATGTATGTTGAAATAAACAGTCTGATTTAAGGTCTGTATCATGATATTTTGTTTGTGAGGACTGCAAGATACTGATTATATCATTGTAGTTTATAGGAGAAACTTCTCAATGGTTAATATGGGAAAACCTTTTCCACAAAAGATGAGTAGTGTTTTAAACTTAAGTTTTTATTTTTTGGTATTTCACTTCTCATGAATGAAACATTTCATTGAAGGAACAATAACTTATCAGTACTGCAGATCCTTTTCCACTAAAAGAATAAGACAGCCTCTACTGTCATCACAGCCTGTGTACAGCACCAGGGAGGTATCAAACAGCAGTATTCAAGGGATCTTTGTGCTGCTGTCTGTTCAGCCTCCTTAGGTAACCTCTAGGCTGTTGTCCATAATCCATCACCTGCAGTCAATATTTATATAGGACAACGTCTAATTTTATGTTACAAGCAGGTTTTCAAAATCAATACTCCCTTTTTTACTGTAAAATTTCAGATAGATAAGTAAAAGCTACATATATGAGGTTAAAAATAGCAAGAAAAAGACAGTATTTTATAGAACCTCCAAATGTTCCTTCTGCAACTGATAGGAACAATCATCATCCCACCTTGTCCTTTTGCTGGACATCCCTCTTCCTGTACACTCTTATTTGTCTATAAATGTAAATTTAGGAAGATAATTAATTTGTAGAAATCAGTCTTTTTAACAGGTTACTTCCTGAACATCAAAGTGGAGTTCACCTAAACGTTGGTATCTGGCTGCAGTTTTGTGTGTCACCTTTTTTTCATGCTCAGAACAGTGCGATGGAATCAGTGAAGTTGAACAAATACTGCCAAGGGGCTGAAAAAGCAATCTGTTAAAGGGCTCAGTCACTCCTTTAAACCTTCCGAGTTCAGTCCCAAGTAATATTTATGCTGACATAAGTGTGTGTGATGAAACGATTTGATTTTGAGGGGCGGATTTTTGTTTGTTCTCGTGCAGGGATAGACCTGATTGCCGCGTTTTACGGATGCCTGTATGCAGGCTGTGTGCCAATAACAGTGCGACCTCCTCATCCCCAGAACATAGCAACCACGTTACCTACAGTGAAGATGATTGTGGAGGTGAGCAGACACCTCAGATTGCACAAGTAGATGAGATGGGTGATGGATTTGCGTAGTCTTTAGGAAAAGCGACTTAAGTGAGTGGTGGTGTGGGTTGAAGATTTGTATTCCCTCCAAAAATTCTGTACCTCGGTGTGTTGCAGAACCAACACTGCTTGACAGCATGCAACCTGCTGACTTGAGCTGTCACATTTTGCCTCAGCTATGCTACTCCTTTCAAGAAATATATTTGAAGTGCTTTTTTGTATTTAGCTGGATGTCCAGAATGGTAGGACTCCTACACTGACTGTTGAGAGAAATCTCAGTGTGAAGTTTAGCCTCACCCAATGGTGATTTGTGCTCAGCTCTGTACATCTAATTGGTTTGCATTTAAAACAATGTCAAAGTTCTGTTGGTAAGATGTTGGTCAGTATTTTGTTTCATCCAGGAAAGAGTCACTGAGACCTTTTCCTTCATTCTTTCATTTGGTGTTTTGACTTTATCTAACTATGTTTAGTCTTTGTTGCACATAAATAAATGCAGTGTGCTTGTTACTGAGAGAAATAAGATTATTACAAAGAGATAGCCACTTACATCTGGCAGTTTCTAATCTATTGAGTAGAATTCTAAGTCTCTCAAAAAAACAAGTTGAAACAAATGTTTTACCATTTATAATTAATTTGGATATTTTTTGATTAGCAAATACTAGAGATAGTTATAACTTCTGGCTTTCCTTATGGCATCAGGTGCCAGAAAGTATCAGCAGAGATGAGAAAGTGTCCTGTTGTTTTCAGAATTATCATTATTTAATATTTTGGCACTCAGTTTTTTTTAATATCAGTTGTTATCAGTTGTTCTATAGAAGGGATGTCAAATGTATTAATTTGCTTTTCCTTTGATGTTTAATAGCTAAACTGTTTGATTTCATGATAAAAAAACTGACAGATCTAAGCTGACTTGTAATCATTGTCCCTTCAAAAGACTAACTTTAAATAAAATGTTGAAATTTATTCAACATATTAATGCCAGTTTGACTTGTAAACCTCTCAGCTCTGTTGTACACAAGATTTTCTTTCAATTTGGAAATTGATGGCCCTATAGAAATTAAAATATTGAGGATGTTCTTTCATTGCCAATACAATCATACAAATTTCCTGCTGTGGTGGGGTCAATGCCTGCTCTGACATGTTATATGTCTACACAGCACCTTTTGAAGTCAGTAAGAATGGCTTCTGAGCAAATTTTGTCCTGCCTAATTTGGGGTTTGTGATGAACTGGTAGTAGTAAAATACAATTGAACTGAGCCCCATCTTGAGCAGTTGTTCACCTGTAGCTAAGATGTCTTCTTTCTACTTCCCACTGTCCCTACATCTTTATCTCTGACTTGCTATTCTCCCGGCATGGATATTCTGTGTTTTAATGAGCCTCCTGATCTTCCAGATAATATAATTCCTGAGAAAGCCACAAACTCTTGAAATTCCTTTTACATTATGCCTTCACTGCCCCAAATCAAGATTGTCATAGATTAAGATTATCAAGAATGAATTTCCCTTGCTATGACAGTGACAATGACTGGATTCAGAGGTGCTGTAGTGGTTTCATTTGTGTTTGCTTTTAGCTTGAAATATTTAGACTGTCTATACAGGGAAGTGATGGGATTAGAGGAAGTAAGTAGGGTTTGATTCAGTGCTTGTATGCTCTGAACTTCCTCTGGTGTTCTGTAAAGGTTTGCTTCCATGAGATTACTGTCAGCAGAAGCTGATCTCTTCTGCTTAGTTGTAAGTTAGTGTATGTATGATTACTGATTTCAGTAGATTAAACTTTGGAAATTTAGCATGGAATGGAATGCTTCAAATTCCTTAAAGAAAAAAAATACTCTCAGCAATATTTGCACAGATTCCCAAAATTCTGGGAAAAGAAGAATGGTATTGTCTTTTCAGTTTTCACTCTTTACTATCATCAGTGACTAACTGTTGTATTTATGTTTGAATATTTCCTTAAATATATTATTTTTTATAATCAGTAAGAAATCATCTTGTAGTTGCTACTTATGAATTTTTGAAAATAACAAATCTAAAAGGAGAATGTCTTCAGCATGTGTCATCCAAAATTCAGTACAGACGATATTTGCAGTAAGGTCACCATTTAATTTCTTAGTGCCACTTGCACAATTTCTGATCTAAAGCTTTTGCCAGTATTAGAAAAGTTCCCAGTGGTTTATCACTACTAGAGAATTGGAAATGCACTGCTAACATAAAATTCACTTAAGATAGTAAAATTATTTATATGAAATGTCAGGCTAGGTTTTGGATTATGTGTTTATAAACCAAGATATATTATTATCACATAGGAAGTGTTTGGACACAGTTATCTCTACTGCCATTGTGGGGTGACAACTGATACAAGGGTTGGAAAAGTCATGTTCTCACTATAAAGGTGCCTTTAGTTTCATTACAACACTCTTCTCAAAGTGCAATTCTCATATAATTTGTAAAGCTCACATGAGTTTGTCTTCTTCGTGAGCTGCATTTTTTGTGCATCTTTCCACCTCCTGATCAGAAAATGTTAAGACTGATATACCCATGTCCTGCTCTGACAGAAAATAAGTCATGGTCTTGCTCATACTCATGGGAGAATTCTTTAGTATCCCACTGCATTATTATTTATTTCTTAAATTTCTAGGTGAGCCGCTCTGCCTGCTTAATGACTACCCAATTAATTTGTAAGTTGTTACGGTCA
This sequence comes from Calyptomena viridis, assembly GCA_013390005.1. Lineage (NCBI taxonomy): Eukaryota > Metazoa > Chordata > Aves > Passeriformes > Eurylaimidae > Calyptomena > Calyptomena viridis. Next base: position 719,411 of record WEIV01024872.1, read on the forward strand.
CGAGAGGCGGCGGCAGCCGTGGACATCAGAACTTGGCCTCCCGTACTGGACACAGGTGAGTGCTGAGGCCGGGGGACCTCTCTGTCTTCTTTACCATAATATTTGTCAAGCACTCAGAGGTTTGTCTGACATACACATGGGAGTAAGATGCACACGTTTTCTTTCTCTGTTTTCACTAGATGATTTGCCAAAGAAGCGGCCTGCACAGATCTACAAACCTTCTAACCCCGAAACGCTTGCTTACCTTGACTTCAGTGTCTCCACAACTGGCATGCTAGCAGGGGTAAAGGTAGGGATTTTTGTGAAAGCTGCCATTCTTGCTGTCATGTCTGGCTGGCAGGTGGTACATTGCTCCTGATTTGTAACTCCTTGTGATTTTTGGTACTAGAAATTGAAGTGCTTCCTCCCTTGCAATCATTATTTGATTGCATTAACGTTAAATTAGTTCTTCTCTACTTGCTATGGGACTCTGTCGTGGGTTTAGCCCTTCTCCTCCTCCTCAGACTAAAAATTTCATTCCGGTTTCCCTGTGGATAGTCCACTAGCTTAGCCTGAAGCATTTTTCAACTTAAGCATCTTTTATTTCTGTGTTATTGAGACTCAGGCATCTTTTTTCTGTGTGTTCCAGTGCCCATTCATTGCTCCCTTCTTACTGCAAATCAGCTACTGGCTGTTGGTTTTCAATATTCTCTTCTTCATGCAATTAAGGGAGCTCATGATTATTCTGGTATATTCAATTGGTACAACGCTAGATTAAGCAGCAAAAAAATATTGATAGATTTGTTTGATAAGATCTATTCTGCCATTTTCTCCAACCCTTTAGCCACAATCTGTTTTACCTATCTACTAACTTATGTATTATCCCACTATTGGTCTCACCAAGACACAGGCAGAGGTAAAATCATTATTCTTACCTGTTACTTCCTTACTCCTATCTGTTGCATACCCAAGGATTGCTATTCCTTTAGCAACCTCTGCTGATGTATCACACTTAGAGCCTCTCTTGAATTCTTCATACTCTTTAGTATCATCCATCCATTTTCAGAAGCTGTCAGAATATTTTATAAACAAAGAAAGCATAATTTCCCCAGTTTTCGGATGTAGAATTTGAAGCACAGAGCTGGTAAAGTGACCAGCTCAAGGTTGACTGATTAAATGGTTGAGTTGGCTGATGGTCACATATTGGACACTCCTGCAAAATTCATCTAATTTTGAATACAATGCCTACAGATGCAGAGTGGCCGTTGGGCTCCTCAGTAACCAACAGAGAGAAGAAGGGACTTTTAGGGTGTAATTTATCTGACTTGTCTGAAACATTGATTTTCAAATGGGGTGAATGTCACATAAGTCTTCATTTCTTCTAAAGGGAGCCTCAGTTTATTGTTTCAGATGCAATCATCCTTATTAAATAGGTCTGAATTCCACCTTATCAGACTTGCAGAAATTACTAGTAACTATGCAAAGTGAGTATTTGGAAAACTTCAAAGATAGGCAAAGGCAGGGCTAGTCAATGAACCTTTTTTAATGTGGCTAGAGGGAAATACAGATAAATCTATCAAGGAATTCTTGATTAGCTTCTAATATCTGGGTCACGAAATCTCCAGATCACTGACTCGGCAGGTTTATGTAAACAGTTACCATCTACTATATCATCACTAGTGATTAATTAATTATAAAAGGATCAGAAAAGGCCAGAAGGCTTATATTCACAATGCAGTGGTGCTAAATTTAAAAAATTGCTAAATAACTCCTCTGGCTTCTGAAAACTGATAAATGTTTTGTAATCACTTTGAAAGTAGTACATTCCACATTTACACTCAACTTTTTTCAATAGCTTGCATGTAGTATGGCTTAAAATTGACACAATAACACCAGTTCTTTATCAACAGCATTCAGTTTAATCCTGTATGAAAAAGGGTCCTTGAATTAGGTAGAGTAGATTAACCTCTGCAAACTACTGATGATCACTTTGCAGTCATCTATTCTGAGCTGGTCCTTTTACATCACTTGGAACATGTCCAGCCTCAGTTATGGCTGTTATTGCCAATGGAGAAAAAGTCACTTCTGGACCTTTATTCCCCTATTTACTTTAAGATAAAATAAATTTTACCTTCCAAGTGCCCATTCCCCTCCATTGACTCGAGCAGTATATAAGGCAGCCGGCTGCCTATGTAGCAGAGATCAAATGTTAGGTAAGTTAAATCCCATCCAGATTGTATTTCTATCAGAGATATCCTTGTTGTTTCTAATAGATAAGGCGAAGATTAAAAGATATTTTTCTGTTTCCATTGTCATTAGAACTTTAAGTCAGGATGGGTGACTAAGGAAAGCATCCTAACACTAGAAAAAAAATCAGAAGAATTTGCATTTGATCACATTTTTTATTTCTACTTTCTGCTTGTTTTATCTCTGAGCAAGATTTTGAGAGCCTTTTTGTCAACTAGGAGCTGGATAACATGAAGATATATTACAGAAATTTTACTAAGTTTATTGGAGATCTGTACTGATGAATGATTAGATACTTGGTACCATTTTGCAGGCAAAATCCCCTGCAATTTAAAAAATGCATTGGCATTTTTTTCTTAATTTTATTATGAAATATGTACTTAGAAATATGCTATTGATGATCAACAAAGTGCTTCATTCAAGTCCTGCAGTCATTCATTCCATTGTTTTTCCAGGAAGTTTAGTGTGTTTTCATTATCTTTGCATTTAGCTTTGAGCACATCTTTAAACCACTCATAGCTTTCTTCCTAAATCACTTCAAACTTATAATTCATTCTGTCTCCTCTCCCCTTTCACAGTTATTTGGATGCCCTCTTGAAGGAAAATTATGTTTTCTTAGATATAAATTACGTGTGCTTACACTGAGCATAAAGTCAATATTTATTTGAGGTCTTTTATCCTCTAACTGATTTAAGCACTTGGCACAGTCTTCCAAACGATATAGTTGATCATTTTAATTACTTTCTGTTGTCTTTCAGATGTCTCATGCAGCCACTAGTGCCTTTTGTCGTTCTATTAAGCTGCAGTGTGAGCTTTATCCCTCCCGAGAAGTCGCGATCTGCTTGGACCCCTACTGTGGACTTGGGTTTGTCCTCTGGTGCCTCTGCAGGTGAGGCTTCTCTTCTTACCTTTTTTGAAACCCCGTTTCCATTGTACTACAACACAGCAAGCTGGATGATGTGAGTGATAAAAGGACGGGAAGAACAGACAGTACCTCTGGGAATGCCGTAGGCAATTGGAATTGCTGGAAGCTGTATGGAGAGTGCTGGATGCAGGGTATGGTTTGTTTGAGCAGGGCATGGCCGTAGGTATTTAGACTTAGAAGTCCAGAGCATCAGCACAGCTGTTTGTTGACCTCCTGCTGTTTTACTGCTGTCCCTGCAGGGTCTGGCTCATTTTATTTGATGATAGCAGTGCTTTACCAATATTACCTTAAGAAAGTGGTTTCCTGATGTCCTTTTTTTTCATTCTCTAATGTGAAAGCAACCATAAACGTCAGGGGACTTCCTGATTTGTAGGACTCAGGGATGTGATTTTTGCAGAGACGTGGAACTGTGTTTTCTTGATGGTACTTGTGTGGCAGTAGCTGAGTTGTTAGAAAAAAACCCAAAACATTTATAATGAAATGTGAATCAGCTTTTTCTGCTAATAACTTTAGAAATTAACAATTCTGTCAATCTCTGTCCTCCAGGGAAGTTGCAGTTGAGCACTGAAAGCAGGTCCATCAATTCATTTATTTTTAATTTAGCTGGGTTGATGCAGAAGGAAAAGGAAAGGGGAAAGGGAAAGGGAAAGGAAAGGGGAAAGGGAAAGGAAAGGGGAAAGGGAAGGGGAAAGGGAAAGGGAAAGGGAAAGGGAAAGGGAAAGGGAAAGGGAAAGGGAAAGGGAAAGAACTATGGGAGTGTTAATGGAGCCCATTTTTCTGAGGGCATCTGAGAGTCACAGTAGTCCAACGTCTTTGCTCCCTTCATAGAAAGTTCTCTGGGTTTAGCAGTACTGCTATTTTTAGTTACTAAAATGAAGATAATCCAGGGCAATAAAAATACACTGGGTAAACTTTGTACCAATTTACTGAATACCTGAGGAAAGTATTATTTGATTACAATTGCAACAATTTCTTTTCAGCAATTATTGTTTATTTAAAAGTAGGCTANTTTCTTATATCAATTTACGTGTTACAGCATATCCTGATGTCAGCATTGTTAGGCTTTGACTCTGCTCAGGGCTTGGCCACATCTGCCATGGTGCATTTGGTGAGACCAAGACTGTACAGCACCATAGGAGAGTTCAGCTCAGGAATACATTACTGTATAGGAAAATGTTGAAACATAGAGCATCCAATAACTTCTATGCAACATCATGAGAGAGCCATAAAATGCAGATAAATGTTGACCTGTCCAAAATTCAAGTAACTTGTGGTGTCCATGACTCTCCTGGAATTTGAAAATTATTGTTTCTTCCAGAACGATTTTTGCAACAAAAATACATTTGTTGCCCAATGTCCTTCCCAACACTGATAGTATTCAGCCTTTTAGGAGAAGATTGTTTATGACTGGCAAGTGAATTAAGGCAGCAGGCCTCTGGGAGAAAGCAGTCAGCATCTGTACCTCTTTGTAGCTTATAGAAGCAACAGAAAATTATATACCATTTTCAAAGAAAAGAAAGAAAACAAGGGATTTGAAGGAAATGAGATCAGACCAGCAACACTCTAGACTTACGAACCACCATGTCAGTCTCTTCTTTGCCACTGATCTCCTGTTCCTATTAAACCAGAAAAACTGCAGGCTGCCAGAATTGCAGTTGTCATTTGGACAAAGCTGGCATCAAATTCAGCTTCATTAATTCCACTTACAAACTTAATTTTGATTTCATTACTATTTTAGAAATGAGTATTATTTGATGGAATAGTTTATTCAACCCTTGCTCTTCATAACCTGAAATTTTGCAGCTTTGCATTTTACCGTTTGAGGTTCAGCATAACCAAATCCTGCCCAACATTTCAGCCTGTATTTCTATCTCAGAGAATTCTATGATAAAATTATGATTTTCTGTCACC
>WEIV01024872.1:729153-793362 GCA_013390005.1 Calyptomena viridis
ACTGTCATCCGTAGAAATGCAGAAACTAAATGCATGTACTTATGAGATTCAGCTGTACTTACCTTCCTCCTCCAGTTAAGTGGGAAAGCAGCTCATGTCTCTTGAAAAGGACAGAGGTAAGGGCAGTGATGGGTCAGTAGCCTGCCAGAATGGAACTGCAAATTGCAGTTGCCATTTGTCAGCATTTATTGACCTGCTGGAATTTCTGGAACTATAATAAAACCTCAGACTTTACTGTTAATCTTCCTCAGCACAATATGGGGTAAATCTCTGATTCAGTGGAACAACTGAGTGCCAAAATCCTTCCAGGCATCTCTGTATGCTGCCAAAACAGCCTGCCAGGCAGTGCAGCCAGCATTGTGATCAGATGGTGGCATCATACCAAAATACATCCTGGTGGATTTACCTGGAGTATNACAGATATTTGCCCTAACACTGTCCTCTATAGCTTGTGCTGTTCTTCCTACAAGCTCTGGTCCAGGTGGTTGTGAAGACTTTTGCTCAGCCTTGTGCAGGTTAATTCAGCATGCAGCCTCTTCACAGGCTGAATTATGGCCATGGCCACTCAATTCTTTTGGTCTTTACCAAATTCCCATACTGGTCCCTCCAAACAAACAGACAAACCCCACAAAAATCCCCCAGGAAAAAACTAAACCAAACAACCCCCATCCCAAACACAAACCCTTTCAGGACACATGTAAAAGCCTGAACGTGGCAACATGCTACAAGTAATCTGATATTCTATCACAGAAGTGAAGAAATTCAAAGAATATTGTACTGGAAGTATAATTTAGATAGATATTATCTATACCAAATTNGAATTTGTGGAACTATAATAAAACCTCAGACTTTACTGTTAATCTTCCTCAGCACGATATGGGGTAAATCTCTGATTCAGTGGAACAACTGAGTGCCAAAATCCTTCCAGGCATCTCTGTATGCTGCCAAAACAGCCTGCCAGGCAGTGCAGCCAGCATTGTGATCAGATGGTGGCATCATACCAAAATACATCCTGGTGGATTTACCTGGAGTATTCCTGTCCTTGGGAAGCCCTTGCTTGGTGCAGGCAAAGCTCTTCACTTACTGCCAAAATCCAAGGCTTTGTCCACTACATGAATCCCATGAATACTTTTTTTCCCCCAGATTGCTAACAGTCCCCTAAAGAAAGACAGCATTTCTAAAAGATGATGTCCCACTTCAGCCACCCCCTGCATTTCACTCTGTATCTGCATCCTAAAAGTCATTGTGACAAAATGATGCAGGGATACTATGTAGTCACTGTCCTTTTTTGTCTTCTTTTTTTCCTATTGCTTTTGCATTTTATAAAAGTAGTGGCCACTGATAAACAGGCATCCAAGTCTGCCAGGTAGTCTCTGCAATTCTGCACTGTCTGTTTTTGTTGTAAGATTAGAATCAGGAAGTGGATACTTTTGTGACAAAGATTTCTACAGTAGTGGAACAAATTACTTGTTACAGTTCTTTCCCAGTATTTATATAACTAAAGTCTTGCACCCAGTTTAATGTATCATCTATTGTTGCAATCTTAGAAAGGGGAATGAATTTAGGTTCTGAAGTTTATATTTAAATGCCCAAGTTTTCCTCATACCCCACTGATCCCCCTGCTGCAACAGTGTTCACTGTAATTTTGTTGTTTCCCATAAAATGAGAACAAAGCTGACAGCTTAACAGTCTTAAATGTTGTATTTAAAGGTGAGATGGAACTGTCACCTTGTTCAGTGCCTCAGTTTCAGGATTTACTCTGCCAAATCTAGAGTTACATACCTAGATGAACCTACCAAACTTCTCTAATGTATCTAGAGTTACATGGTGGTAGCACTGACAGAACTTCTGTAGGTTTGGAACATACCCAGCTTTATCCAGCACCTCCAAAGCACCCTTCCACAGCTGCAGTTTGTTCAAGCACATGGTGCTCTGTGTGGTGTTTGGCATTCTAAGCAAACACCCTAACATTTCACAGTGATTTGAAACCACCAGAATGGTAGAAATGTTTCAACCAGCTGAATAAAGAAGTATTTTTTCCTCAGCTTCTCACTACCAAAACATTGGTGATATACAGCTTCTCAGGGATTAACGTGGGAATATAAACCTGTGAATTTTCAAGGATATGTGGCTATCAGGAATGTTTTGTTGCTTGGAGTGATTCACAAATTCTGCATGGTGTTTCTGAGACTGATTCAGGGAGGCAAGCCAACTTATGGCTGACATTGTGGTGACCAGGTGCTGCCTAAACCACCTCAGCTGCAGAACTGGCACATTCACCCCAGAAATAGGTCTTCGTAGTTCTTCTTCTAGCTCTACCAACTGCTCTAGGAAATCAGAGGATATGCATGGGTTATCACACCATAGCTCTCTAGGCAAAGCCTGTGTTGGGCACAGTTTCCAGGCATGGTATCAGCTGTCTGTAGGTTTGTGTACTGCAGACAAGGGTCTGCACCACAGAAAGTTTCCTTCCTGCTAGATATTTCCTGCTGTTCTGCAGTTTGATTCTGAACTGCACAGTATTTTTGAGGTATTAGAAAACTCAGAGAAGGTAGTAGCAACATCTTAATTTGTTTCAGTCTAATTGGAGTAATTTTTTTAGTCAGAGTCTGATCATAAGACCATTTGTTTCCTTGAGTCTGGAGAAGATGGGTTGTTTTGCATCCAAATCCTTGTGTTTTGATGCATGGCTGCTGGTGGGAGGTTAAGAGCAAACACAAGTATCTTTCTTACTTGTCCAGAAGTTGATTAAGAGAGGCAGACAGTTCACACGTGCGCATTAGTATTGCTGAGATGGAAAATATTTGTCTTTGGTGTAAATTTTTATTCCTAAATTCCACTATTTTGGATAATTTCCTGGTAAAATACACTTGGAATCAATTTTCTGAAGCAATGCAGCTTTCTTCTCCCATATTACTGTGAAGACTGTGGGGGCACTTTTCAGTACAGGGATAAATTTGTTCATTTGATTTTGTCTTGATTTTGGTATGTCCTGTGCAGCTGAATAAGTGGTACTTAAAGGATCTTAATGTGGTTGTGAGTGATAATTCTCCCACATTTGACCATTCTGGCAACTTGTTTATTACTGTACAGATAATTTTTTTTTACCAGGTTGCATCAACCAGAGGAGTTCAGGGAAGGGTCTGATGCTGGATCTCTGTATATCCTATTTGTACAGATTGGAGCCCATCCCAGATCCTTACTTGTGTGGTTACAGCTTCCCGTTTGTACGAATTATGTGTTTACCAGACAGATCACACACCTGGATTGTTTGTGGGGCTCTAACCTTAAATTTACAAATAAGTCAGACCTTTTGGTCTTACTTCTCTGAAAAACTTAATAGAATTGGCTAAGAAAGAAAGAACAGAGTAATATTTATAGTAAAAACTGTTACTGCTCCCTAACTGGTTTGATCTGTCACTTGAGCTTAGAGCATACCCCTTTCAGGTGTGGGTGATGTTTCCAAGATCTCTTTTCACATGTTTATGCAGCACATGCTCAAGGTTCAGTCATACTTTATTCTGATTCCATAAAAGCATAATGGTTCATTTGACTGCCCTGTGCCACAGTCGTTCTGTCAGCCGTATCCCAGAACACATCACTTTGTGGCAAGTCACTGGTCATGAATCATCACAAGTGGACAAGCAGTCAAAGATAAAATTTCTGCTCTGTGATAAATGAAATTGTTTGAACTGTAGTTCATAAATATTTTATGACATCTTCTGGGTTATACTCCAGCAGAGACCTAAACAATTTGGATTATTAACTGCCATTGTGGCTGGGCTTGTACACCTTTTATGCCTTTATTGTACCGAGTAAAGACATCCAGGTCACACAAACTTTGTTGTACATGGCACAGCTTTTGAAAGCACTCTCATCTGGGTTTGAGGGGAGTGGGGGTATTCACTCACTAAGAAGGGAACCCGTGTGAGCAGCCTATCTGCAAGAGTTGCAAAGGCATGTATCTTCTTCCTGATGTCCAATGTTACAGAGATGCTCATATTCCTGAAAATGAAGTTCCATTTAATGTCTTGCCTCAAGCACTTAGATTTGAAAACATCAGCTTTACTTTACCAAGCTGGCATTTTAAGTTTTCAAGTCACAAATGAAATTCTTCTGTGCATCAGAAGTCTCAGGGGCTTTTATGGTCCTTTCTCAGAACTTCTATGATTTGGGGGTTTTACATTGTCACCAATCCATTTGAAATATGTAAAAATCACAAATTGAGATGTGAGAGGACTGTAAAATGGTAAATGATGGTAAATCTCACTGTGAGAGATGAGTGAACAGTGTAGGACCCATGGGAATAAAGACATCAAATTGGGAATGTATTCTGCCTTGGGGAGAATCTTAGGTACCACAGAAATTAGGTCTGACATAATTGTTTCCTTCAGGGACCCCAGTGAGTGTCTTTTCTCAATACTTTTGCTCACTGGGTATCCAGTAAACAAGAGATGTAGCATATTTGAGTATCAAAAGTTAATAAAACTTTCATGGTAGAAATTTAAAACCACAAGGATTGTTAAATTGGAGCCGGATTCACTCCTTTGAAAATAATTGCAAACCTCTTGCTTGCTTTAGCAGGATACAGGTTATTTCCATATTAAGCAATCAAGTACTCTTTTAATCAAGGTGTCTTAAAATGATGATTACTCAATCTAAATTATTTATCAGCAACACATAATTTTTGTTGATATTATAATGCTGCTTATTAGCACCATTAATAACTGAGCTATTTTGCTCTCTTCAGGACAATAACAGCAAAGTCCACAGGAATTTTGACTACATTAGTAGTTTAGGAGCACATTCTGTCTGCATTCCTCATGATTTGTCATAGACTCTGAAGGTACAGCAAAAAACAGAGTTAAATTTCATGTTAAACTTCTGGACCTGTGGAGCACTGTAAGGCTTTCCGTGGTTCATCCAGTGCTGTGATAAACTGTATATTCTTGTACCCCATGGCTTGTAAATGTCTGTGGACACACGAGCTTAGTGTATGTTAATGAATCTTGTGTCTTACAGCGTTTATTCAGGACACCAGTCTATTTTGATTCCTCCCTCAGAACTGGAGACCAATCCCGCTCTGTGGCTTCTTGCTGTGAGTCAGTACAAAGTGAGAGACACTTTTTGTTCCTATTCAGTCATGGAGCTTTGTACTAAGGGACTTGGTTCGCAAACAGAGTCTCTGAAGGTGAGTAGCTCTGCTGTCCTGCACAACCCATCACCTGCACAGTGGTGTTTGAGAGCCTCCCTGCCATGAACAGCTCTGCTAAACGTCTGCAGTGAGGAGAAAATCATCAGAGGGAACAGGCAGCTTCCACAGAACCCACGTTATTCCTTGGCAAAGGCTATAAATTAAAATCAGTCATTCTCTTTCAGGTCACAGGGCTATTAAACTTCAAGGAAAGGCTTTTATTTATCTAAGCTTTCTGATCTGTGTTGCAGCCTGTGTTGATAGGGAAGTGTTGGAAAACATAACTCTAAATGTCCAACAGGCCCAAGGAGTATTATATTGTGTAGTGTGTTTTGTGAATACCCTGATTATATGAAGTACTAATTGGATTTTGGCCCCTGTAGTTAAATAATCACATGCTTAAAAATACTGTGTTGTTTTAACTAGATTGTCCTCATTGTATGGACAGGAAGGTATATCTTCCTTTTTACCCCCAGAATTAAAAGCCAGTAGCCAGTTAAATTTCTGAAATCATCTGAAATTTCCAGTGTGCTACTGAATTAAATTAGATCTTGAGAAACTGATATTTATGATGTCTCCAGCCCTTACCATCCTCACTTAATAATTTCCTAATCAGCTTTTCCATGTCTAGACATTGCTTCCTGTTTGCTGTTATTCACTAGCATCTGAATTAATTTTGGGACTTAGCATTCCCTCGCTTTAGAATTACCATACCCACCATTTCCTATGTGCTAATGTTGGGATGACAAGCAAGTATGTGTGCCCTTCTACAGCTATTAGACTGTCATCTGACCATCCGGCCTCCAGGAAATTATACTGGTATCTTAGTCTCTGTTCTGCTATTCCTCTTGGACCATAATACCTGCATAATACACTTAAGTACTCTTGTTTTGCATTTGCATTGAATGTGCCCATTTGTGGCCTTTGTTACATTTTAACTTCTTTTTAGGCGAGGGGACTGGACCTTTCGCGTGTACGGACATGTGTAGTAGTGGCTGAAGAACGACCTCGGATAGCTCTCACTCAGTCATTTTCAAAGTTATTTAAAGACCTTGGTCTCCATCCACGGGCTGTCAGCACATCACTTGGCTGTAGAGTTAACCTGGCAATATGTTTGCAGGTAAGACTTTTCACTCCTTAAGCTCAAAGTTATTTTAAGAAAATGGTTTTCAGTGAGAAGCATTCATTGGCTGCTTGGTTGTAGACATATTAAGAAAATGCATGTGGTACTTAATGTTCTTGCATATACAGGTAGTGAATTTCTGTTACTTTGTCAACTATTCATCCCTCTCATGTTGCAATCATAGCATTTATTCTGCCCATGAATGCAGTAATTCAGAAAACACCTGGTACTGACAGAATGAGTACTCTGTACTCCAAAACCAGTATGTAGTCATCATGTAAACCTCATTTTCCAAGTGTTTACTTTAGTATGTTGCAAAATGGATTCCTTCAGCTTATAAAATACTTCCAACCATTACTTGGTTAACAAAATAGATAATTTTGTGCACACAGTTTATTAAAAAGGGAAATTACATCTCTTTCATTCTGTTTTGATCCACTAATCAAAAGAAAATTCCCAAGGGTAATAAAGAAAGGTAATAAAGAATTTAACTTGCATTCTCCTGAAATCTTTATTGAGTCTTGATTTTAAGGACTGATGAAGCACTGTAGCTGTTTGGTCTGAATTTCTGAATAGGCTCTAGGTTTTCACCCAGTGATAACTACACCAAGCACATACTTTTAGGCTGATCTAGAGTAGATAATTTTATCTTTCAGAACTTTGAGTGATGGAAGTTTACCTGCCTTTTTTTAAGGTGTTAAATTTTTATTTATTTTTGCCTTATTTCTAGTTTAAATTTATTTGGCATTATATTCAGCCATTTTTTAATTTTACTACATTTTGTGAGTCTAAAATAAGAATCTTAATTGTATCATGCATCTAATACACATCTTGGTCTTTGATAAATAGATAAAGAATCTTCAGACACGCTTTCCTGATGTGTCTCTCATTTTTATGACTCTTGATCCCTTTCTGTCCTTCCAAACCTGATGTCAGAGTTTCATATATTATTCCTGTAATAATGCCATAGGTTTCCTACTTAGGTGTAATATGATTTCTGATTTAATAACCTTTTAAATACTGAAAGAATCATCTTCTGCATTGGCAGCTGCTTTGGCTGAGAAGTTCCATATCCATTTGGTCACCTACCATATCTTTAACCTCTTCAAAGTCACTATGTCCCTGGTATAACTTGTCTGTACTCTGTATGGTACATCCCACATTTCAAATCTGGCAGTTTCCCCTAGTTTATGTTAAGGATTTCTCCATGTAATAGGGATAGTTGCTTTTGTGTGGAAGTCAGAACAGATCTTCTCAGTGACACTGCAAATAAGACATCTGCTATTCTTTTCCTGATTGTAAATGTAAATATTTTTTTATTTTATCAAATAAAATCTGACAAATAGAGGTTATGGGTTCAGTACAGAACATGTCTGTGCCAGTCTTAGCCTCTTGCTCTTTTCAGTGTCACTAAAGAATCTTGGCTTTCATCAGACTTTGGCTAAAAGTGACTGTGTATTCCAGGATGTTGCCAGGATATGAGTATGGGAGGTATGTCACACCTCCAGTACTGCTTGCTTTCCCTCTGACTCCAGCAGAGTATCCCTACAGCATAAGGTGTCTTCAATTATTATTGTCAAGCCTATGACAAGGCAAAGCTGATCAGGGTTAAAAGTCATTCTGTAGCCCAGAGGTAGAATTGTTTAGTTTGCCATTCTGTAATTGCTACCATAAATATGCTCCGGGAAAAACAAAGTTTTAGAGAGAAGGGAAAGGAAGGAAGTGATGATGTACCCTCATGGCCAACAGATCAGGGTGAGATGTGTCAGCTCTCCTCTGCAGCTGTGGTGGAGCTACTTCTGAAAGGCAAATCAACTTCTCTGATTTCTGGTCCATGGAGGGGACCAGACATGAAGGATGCTGTAGATTACAAGGACAAATTAGCTGTATAAGGTTGCTTGCCTTGAAAATCTCTATTTCAGACTTGCACTGGTCTCTGGAATGTTCATAGTGACTGCTTCACTTATAGGTCATTAATTCAGGACAAATAATAAAAACAGGGAATGACATTAAGCAGCAGTAAGCCAGGTTCAATGATGAAGAATGGTTTGTTGGAAGTGACATTGTACTCTGTCTGGGATGGAGTTAATGTTTTTTGTAGTAGCCTCTATTGTGCTGTGTTTTGGATTTGTGACTGAAAGTCACACCAATGATAGCACACCAATGGCTTAGATATTGGTGTACAGTGCTGTACAGCATCACAGCTTTCTTCATTTCTCTCTCTGCCCACTGGCCCCAGCAAGTTGGCTGGGGGAGAAAGAAGCTGGGAGGGGACACAGCCAGGAAAGCTGTCCCAGGCTGACCTGGGTTATCCCATACCACAAAACGTCATGCTCAGCATTAAAGAAAAAGGGTGGTTGGTCCTCCAAGTAGCCATTGCTCAGAGACTGTCTGGGCATCGTTGTGCCTGCCATAAGTGATGGCTTGTGCATCACTTGGTTTTTTCTCTTTCCTTCACTCATTAAACTATCTTCTTCTTGACCCATGGATTTTTTCACTTTTGCTCTTCCTATGTTCTTCCTGTCCCACTGGGAGCTGGGTGTGTACTGAGCTGCTGACTGGACCAACCCACTACAAAAAAAGTAGTAGGAAAAAAGTAGTCAGGAAAGCTGACTACACTCAGAGAGACTGGAAGTGCTAACCAGAATGGAGTTAGGTTGGATTTTGGCTTGACTGTGTATATCTTCCTTGTCATTGTGTTAACTCCTTAACTGAAGTTTCTCTTAGATGGTTCTTTACAGAAATTCTTGAAAGAGTTATGAAATCAAACTGTGAAAGTGGGTAAATCTCTGAAGGAGATTATTAATGCTAGTGACTATGAATTTAAGAATGGCACATAGAATGAGAGCCTTGAGAGAGATGGTTAAACAGCCTGGCTGACCATGTGGCTTAATGCCAGGCTATTGAGCTCTACTAAGATGTGGCACCTTAGTCTGTAGGACAAACTAAAAGGCAAACACTATCTAAAGAGTGATGTGGCTGGAATGAAGAAAAGCCATTTCAGGACAGGCTATATTTAGTAATATTACCCTCTCAAGTGGAATGGTTTTTGAAGCGTTTGAGCTGTGGGTTTTTTGGTAAGTTTTAAAGGTGTTTGAAAAATGACTAAAGATTTTACTTACAAGCATCACCACAAAACATGTCATTTTGGTGGAGAATATAAAGGTAGAGGATTGTGTCCTTTGAGGCATCTGGCAGTAGACACTGCCAAAGAATGGATACTGAATTAGACTGGATGTTCCTTCCAAACTGTCTGGAAGTTTATGGCTAGTAGTATTCCAGAATACCTTGTGGGCTATTCTGTTTTCTCAGCTGAGGAACAGAATGAATTTTAATCCTTAATCAACACTATTCCTGAAATTAGCATTGTCTCCAATATGTTCCAGAAATGGATTATGATTTCTGGATCCTTCACACTGCATAAAAATACTTCTCAAGATGTTTGAGTCAACAGCATCTGCCTTTGCTTCTTTCCTTCCAAGTTGTGTCATTCATGAGACCAGCATGTGGTTCCTGGGGCACCACCTTCCACAGGGATAACTGTGATCTGCACAGTTCTGTGTACACTATTCTGCAGTCTTCCTAAAATATGTATCTACTAATCTGTCGTGGTTTGACCCTGGCTAAATGCCGAGGACTCACACACAGCGCCACACTCTCCCACTCCCCTCCATGCAAATGGAGAGAGAAGAGGAAAAACTAAAGGTTTTTCACAAGCTTTGTGATAAGGACCATAAGAAATTCCTTATCAATTATTTCACAGGCAAAACAGGCTCCAACTTGGAACATTAAGAATTTATTATTGTCAAAATCAGAGTTTAAGAGTGAGAAGTTCAATAGATCTTACAGACACCTTCCCCCCCACCCCTTCCCTTTCAAAGATCTCCCTCTTTCTGCCAGCAGCCCAGGAAGATACGAGGGGGGGGGGTTATGGTCAGATGTTGTTTCTGCCGCTGTTCAGAGAGAGAGTCCCAACCCTGCTTCCTTGTGGGGTCTCCTCCACAAAAACAGTCTGTCACAAAACTGCATCGTGGGCCCATCCCACAGACAACAGCTCTTCAGGTGCTGCTGCCACTTAGGTCACTTCTCCATAGGTTGCAGCCCTCACAGACCACAGGTCCTACCAGGAAAATCCTGCTCCAGTGTGGGTCTCCTCTTTCCACAGACTACAGGACTCTATGTCCCTGCTCCAGACATGGACATTCCACGGGGTCATGGCCTCCTTCCAGCATCCATCTGCTCCAGCGTGGGGTCCTCCAGTCCTCCATGGGCTGCAGATGAATCTCTGCTCCCCACGGCCCCCCATGGGCTGCAGGGGAGACAACCCATTTCACCATGGTCTGCACCATGGGGTTGCTCCAGTGCTTACAGCATCTCCTCCCCCTCCTCTTCCACTGACCTTGGTGTTAATCACAACTTCTCACTCTGCTCTTCTCTAAGCAGCCATGTTCATCTGCCTTGTACCTTTTTTTTCCTCCTTCTTAAATATGTTATCACGGAGGCATTTCCATAACTCCTCATTGGCCTGGCCTTGGCCAGCGGTGGGTCCAGCCTGGAACTGACTGACATTGGCTCTGCTGGAAATGGAGAAACTTCCAGCAGCTTCTCAAAGAAGCCACCCCATAGACCCCCCCACTACCAAAAAACCTGGCCACTAAAAACCACTACATAATCACATTACTAAACATATCTCACTATTCAGCTATTGACCTTTACCACCAAAAAATCTATCCAATTTTCTTCTCTATGGGCTACCTTTAACACAACTTGGATATTATCTTTGATACCTTTATCATTTCCAATTTTGTGGACAAATTCAAGACTAAAGTATTTCAAGGGGAAGGTATCCTGGTTTTTCCAAAAATCTTTTACTGTTCTTTTCTCCAAACAGTAGACAAGAAGGGTATGTATGTACACGTATGTGTCTCTGTGTACATATACAAAGACTTCATAGCAGAATTTAGCATTTTATTAAAGACTACTTTAAAAAGGAAATTATTATGATAATCTCTTTGGTATAAAATAGTGTACCAAATTATATTAATTTCCAGATTGGGATCACTGACAGACTAATGCATTGTCATTTGTATTTATTTCCTTTCAAATTTAGAGCAAGTTTAGTATGTTTCCTTTGATGAAGTAATTTTGGACTAGATTTTTGGAGATGTGCTTTTGAAAATAAATAATTTCCTTCATCTTTCATCACTTAAATACCATTAATACCTGACTTTTCATGGCTGTATAGTCACGGATAATGGTCTAGGGATTTCTGAGATGAAAAGATTTCATCCAGCATATTTTAATTCTCATTAACTAGAGTCTCAGCATTCTCAAGAGAGAAAGGGAAAAATAGATATGAAAAATAGCCTGTTTCTTACGACAGCACAGATGGTTTTCCAGGATTTTAGCTGATTTCCATTTAGGCACTTGTAATAAATATTTTCATTTTATTCAACCTGCTACTCAATTTCAGTTGAGGGAAAACTTTTAGAAGTTGTTCATTTTCCTTAGTTAACCCTGAAAATGTACTAACAAGTCTGTCCAAGTTAGGGCAGGAGAGCAGGATTATCTTACTTCTTTTCTGTCTCCTCTGAGACTGCAAGGTTAAGTGAGTTATCCCATATCCATCTACAGTCAGTAGAATCACAGAAATACTTCAAGAGACTTTCATTCAGCCTGTCTCAGGTACACATTTTGGGATGGCATTCATCACCATCAGGAGATATTGTACTGCATGCTTTCATCTTTGATGGCTGAAGTTATATGAGTTCCCTCACTGTCTAGCAAAGGAATCTTTGTTACTTAGTTTAGGGCTTGAAGTTAATATTTCTAATTAGCGATAGATCATATTTCTTGAGGATCTTCCATATTGAGAGTAATAAAGAGTAGGTCTGCAAAGAGTGCAGCAGGAGACCATGCACTTAGTCAGAGGTATGATTCACACTTAGCAAGGTACTGTAGCTCTGGGTGAGTTCCCTCAGATTCTGTTTTCCCACCTTTGCTATGAGTCATGCCATGAATTTCTTTTCACAGCTCCAGCTGCTGTGCTTGCGTATGTGAGATTGTCAAGTGTGCACCAAAAATTCCTTTTTTGAGCATCACTGGAGTAGAAGTAGACTCAAAGTAAACATTGAGGCCACATCCTTAGGCAGCAAAACAAAACCCAAAACAACACTTATTTTTAAATTCCTAGGACTTCTGATTGCTTAATTTCTGGTTTTGACTCTGGGGAGGGAAGTAGGGGAGAGCATGCAGCTTGGCCTTTGACCTCAATGAAAGTTAGCTGTGGACTGAGTCCTGGCACATGGTCAGCCCTGCAGCTGACTTGTTGGGGTAGTTTTTCAGGCAGTTAGACCTGCAATGTCTTCCCAGAGAATAAAGGCCTGGCATATTGCAGAGGTTTCCACAGACCAGGGATGGTTCACCAGTGGCAGCCTATGCATGGGCAGGAGATTTATTTAGTCCAAGAGATGTGACTTGTGATATACCTGTTTTCAGACAGAAAATTATGTTTGTCCCATTTTGTTTCCTTGAACACTACCTAGTATGTCCTGAGTAAGTATCAGATACCCCATAAGTTGTGTTGGTGTTTTTCTGTTACCAGCATTACAGATCCTCTCTCTCTCTGTCTTGCAGGATAAATGTGCACAGACAAATTGAGTCAATTGCTCTGGTCTTGGCTAAGACTCTGTTTCTTTTGAAACACTTTCAGAATATCCCAGCTGCAGCTGGCTGCAGAAGGACATGGCTCATACTTCAACAGCTGTTTCTCAAGCTATCCTGTAGTTAAAAGTCATATGAGACTCTAGTACACTGAAAATCCTTTCCAAACCTGCAGACAAGTCACATGCAATGAATTATGTAACTGCTGGGCTTCAGCAATTCTCCTGCTTTCTTGCAGTTGCACTGCAGTGTTCCTGGATTATTAGTAGAACTATTTTGGGGCATCAATGTAATAAGCAGATCTGTCCTATTTTTCCCTCTGCATCCAAAATAAACCTGTTTTAAGATGCTGCTATGGCAGCTTCCTGCAGTCTTTAACTCTGCCGGCATTCAGAAGTTTGATGAGAAAAATGTGAGATGCCAGTGCTTCCAGAGCTGGTTTTGTTCACAAGTTGTAGTGCAAGTCCTACTGCAGCCATCTGGTGTTAGATGCTCCACATGATTGTAGTGACTTAGGACTAGTCATCATGGAGCTTTTTTTGTCTCTGCTGCATTATCATTTGTCGTGGAGAACTGATGGGTTTTCATCAGTTTTCAATTTTACTGTTCTTTATACATATTACATTGTTTTATATGTATTGCACAGTTAGAAATAGATCAAGACTGAAGAATTATTGAGCTAGGAAATTACTCCATTTCTTCATGGTCTTCTAGTAGTTAGATTGTGCATGAAGCCTTGATTTTATTTCACTTTGGGATCAGGTTAATCTGTATGCAAGAAGGTGTAAGTATCTTTCTTCATTGTATGTACTAATTTTATTTTTTTCCAAAAAGAAAGCTTACTTTTGATTTCCAGATGATATCGCCTGCAAACTTCTGTTAGTAGTGAAATGGCAGACCTGGAACTCAGTCTCGATGTATGTGCATTAAAATAACAGGGCCATAATGTTTAATGACTTCAAAAACAAAAACAACAAAAATCCCAGTATGCTAGACACATGTTTTCCACTAACAACATTGTCTGTAGTGTCCTAAAACCATTTAAGTCTGTTTGTCCAAGGTTAGCAGTCTACAGCTGTCTCTTCTGTTGCTCTACTAAAATGTTGACACCTCATTTTTTACTTTTTTTAACCTTTAATGGTATAATGGTTAATTTGTAAAATTCCTGTATTTGACATTGTTTTTCTTTTTATTTTACTCCCTGCTTTTTGCATTCTCCTCTTTTTTTTTCTCCCACCCTTCATTCCCATTTTTTATTATTATTTTTGTCTTGTGTTACCTTCTTTCCTTCTCTCCCTCATCCCTGCTATTCCTGCTGCTATAGCCTCACAGGCTGGGGAAGCTGGCCGAGCAGGTAGGGGATTTTCATGTTCCCTCAATACCCACCTATCAGCTTCCAACAGTGGGACAGACTAGAAATTGAGTCTGGAGATTTGGGGATTTTCACATCCTTCTATGAAATTATAAATAAGTCCAGTATAGCTTTATCCTGTTGCAGGTTTCATCAAATATTAGCTCTCCATTGTAACTATTTCATTCACACTGAAAATAATAAATACCATAGTGATTGTCTTTGATTTTCAAACTTGACTGTTTCCATTCTTTTACAAATCAATTCAGGTTTAGTTTTATTTTTAAAGATAACCAATTTTTCCTTGGTTTTGTTTTTTTTCTTTTAAACATTACATATATTTCAAATAAGCTCTCCACTCAGCACTAGTCTGTTACACTGCTGAGTTTACTAGTAGACTGAAAATTGTGTTGTTAATAGCTAGAGAGGATATTGTATCTTGTATTGTGTATAACAAGCTAAAGAGGCTAACATGCATGTGCAGCTCTATTACTCTTGTTCTCCTCTGGTGGTGGGTCATAATCAGTACCTGTACAGTAAGTATCAATTTGTACTGGTAACTCCTTTCCCCTTTAGATACAAAAATGAGCTATTTTTGGATCTCTGTTGCAATTCTTAGGGCTCAAAAATTGTGGAACTATGAGTCAGCATTGCAGAAATATAAAATTTAGCCCTAGACATTACTAATGTGAAGAATTATACTCTATAATATATCCCAAATGGGACAGACAAGGGAGTTGATGTTGCCTGCTATTTTAAGTAGTAGACATCTAAATAACTGCTAGAGGAGTTTGTGCACCTGAAGTTTACCAGGGTTAGGTGAAATCCTCTGCTGAAAAGAAAATTTCCAAAGTTCCAGTGTTCCAAAATGAAGCTGTGCTTTTCTTCTAGCTTTCTGCTTAGCAGTGACATGAGGTATGCAGCAGAGAAAAGAGCCCTAGTCTGGAGCATTGAGAATTCACATGAGAATTCAGCAGTGATGAGTTTGAAGTTTTGGATAAGGGCAGATCATAGCAGGCTGCAAAACTGCAGAAAAGCTGTGGGTGGAAAGGCCTAAAGACTGTATCATCTCTGCATGGAAGGAAACTAAAATTAGTCTGCTGCTTTTCAAGTAACTAAATATTGTGACATAAAGCAAATTATGCAGTGGAAGACTGAAAAGAAACAGAATAATTGCTTACAGACCTTCAGTCCAGATTGGTTCATGTCATGCGTGCTACCTTTACTATCTTTAGCTTCAAGTATATTCTCTGTTGCATGTATAGAAGACTCTCAGTAAACCATGCTTCACATTCCTGACCATGTGCTTCTGCCATTAAACTGTGTCTCCTCAGCAATTTCCGCCTTCCTTTATATGGCAAAATGTGTTTAACATTTTTTGTATGTACCCATGTGCTGATTACTTGGCCTTTTGTAGCAAATAAAACCTATGTTGACATGTGTTGGTTAAGTAGTTTGACTGCTTGATGTTTTTCTGAACCCCAAGGAAACAAATACCTGATGGTAGGTATGTTTTCCAGTGCTTGTTCTGATTCTGTAAAGCTGAGCTTTGATTGATGAATAGCTTAAATATAACCTGTCATTTGATTGGCATAATTAGCACTGAAATGAACGTTCTGTTATTTGGGGGGTAAAACTCTTTTTCTCCTCCCAGCCTTCAGGTTCTGATTAGCTGATGTTGTTGTTTACAGGGAACATCTGGACCAGATCCCACCACAGTGTATGTTGATATGAGGGCACTGAGGCATGACAGGTCGGAACCACCTTTTTCTTTTTCTTTTTCTCTAATAGGAACAATTAACAGAGTTTCTAGCAAGAAAGCTACTTACAGCACACCTCATGGACCCTGGAAACCTTTGTAATTCTCATAAGTAATTTGTGCTACCTCCTACCAGTGAGCAGACATAGACATTTATATTAGTTGGTTAATTAATTTTACCATTGATAAAACTGAATCATGTGCCATCAGCACTGCAATTACTAACAAGATTCCCTGCCTTTATTGCCATCAGGATTTCATGACACTTGTATTCAGGTGGTGGATCCCAGCCAGTCCCTAAGAACTGGAGTCCTGTTGGGCCTCTTAGCTTCACAGAGGTGTTTTTCCTGGGTTGGCAGCAGTTAACCAGGAGTGAGACCATGGTGATGGGGGTGCTGCAATTCTTAATGCTGCAGAACTATAAGGGGATGGATTATTGACTGCAGCCATTGTGAGCAACCACATTCTGTATTTGTGGATTTTTTCAGTTCCATCTTTAGTGTTGGATATGTGTACAAGAAGCGAGAACTAAAACTTACCACTTAGTGATCAGAGGGAGACTTGAGATTTCAGGTGTAACTTTAAAAAGTACTCATGCACATATATTTCAATTTTCCAATACTCTAGTCAAAATGATAGCAGGAGTCTCTTTATAAAACTGTAACAAATCAAAAGTTTTCTATGAACTCTGGCAAAAGAGAACATTTAATTAACACTTCTGGTTCCCTTAAAACATAATTATCCAAATAGGACTTTGTTGTTCTTTTTCTTTCATCCTTCTTAAAAGCCTAACAGATGATTTACTCCCCTTAGGTGAATACTGACTTTGGCTATATCAAAGTGACCCACTCAACTTGCAGAGTGCAAAGCTCAGGGCACTGCAGGCCCAAATTACCCCCTGGGTAGTCAAGTCAGATATATTTTCTTATTGCACATGGAATTTGGCAGGTAGAAGAGAGGAGCTGCAAGATACTTGACTCACCATTTCTTTATTCCTTTTACACATCATATTACCAATAGTAACATTTAAGTTTGATCTGTCCTTTGAGATACTACTGTCTGCATAACCCAGACATAGAAAACTTGGTGCTCCTGGCTCAGCAGCTGCAGTACTGTGGAGACACAGTCTGTAGTCACACTAACCCAGAAAAAATAGAGGCCTTTTCTATAGAAAGTGAACATAATATTCACAGTTAGTAAAAATTATAAATAATAAAAATATGTGCACGTATAGAGGAATTAAGATTTACTGTTCATAGAAGTTGCATGGGTATACTATTTCCCTGCCTTAGCATGTCGTTGAGAAGTAGGCATCATTATCAAGACCAGACTTTGCAGTGTATTAATTTATATTTAGTGGCTAGTTCTCCACAGTATAAAAGATGATTAGAGTTAGTTCTCATATTGTGGTAATGTAAATTTTAATTTGATGGATTAGAGCTGTGCCTCATTTACCCAGTCCTTTGGAATTTAGAATTAGATTCATTGGTCATAAATTAGGGGAGAAAACAACTTTATTTGACATAGCCTTTTCACACTTGCTGCTTCTAACCATTATAGAAGAACTAAATATCCCTATTACTTAACAATAACTGAAAGATTGCTGCAAATGGCTGTGAGACTGTATAGTAACAACCCACCGAGCCTTTGCAGGCTAGCCAGTCCCACAAAAATATGAAAAATTTGCACTGTACACTTAATGTAAGAAAATGTTTTTTCATAATTTATATTTTAGAATATGTTTTCCAGAATTTGAAAAAGACTGAATATGGGGTCTTTTTCTTGGCATGATAACACTTTCTAGTTGCTTCAAAAAACAGCTGTAGTTCATCTCTGAACTTATTCAAATCCTATTCACATCTATAAAAATTAATAATCAGTTTGAATACAACTATTTCAAGCTCATCCAGTAATTATATATTTGCACACTTCACAGCTTAGGAAAATGTCATTTTTTAAAGGAGTTTAAGTCAAAATACCTGTGCTTTGTGTATCTGTGTGGAGATGTAGGGGTGATTGGTCAACCAAACTGGACATTTCCTCCCAGCTCTCGCTGGATTTGCATGGTTTGCTTCTTAGGTCAGGGTGGAGCTTTTCAAACACCCTTTTGTGTGTGTCTCCATGTGGTTTTGAGCTCCCAGCCCACTGGTTTAGCTGCTGGGACTCTGACCATAGTACTGGCCTCACCTGAAGGTTCAGGAAACTTGTACCAAGGGGTACAACCACTTGGTCAGGGGCTGGCATCAGTTCTGATCCTGGAAAAAGGCTTGATTGCCTAACTGTGAGGATCTAGTGCAGTTCTACATGCTACAGTACAGCTGCTCCAGCAGAGTCTCCCATGGAGCTCATGTTGTATTTGCTAGCCCTAATGAAATGTCCCAAGTACCCTGTGCTGTCTCAAATGGCATTAGATACCTTTTTTTGGAAATTGAGCAGGATCTTAAAAGCAAGAATATACAGCTCTGGCTTGCTGTTGGTGGCAGATCATCAGTATTGTTGTACTCAGCGTATTCCTGATTTTCTAAAAGTCAAAGTGTCCTCAGGATGACCAAGGAAGAGTGAGCAAAGACAGGCACACAAGCTTTTAATAAAAAACAGCAGAAGCCTCCTGAGTTATCCACCAAGTGGGTGATGTGCCCTTGCACTGCAGTGCAATGCAGTTTAGGTGGATTAATGCTTCCTGGTGCATGATCTGGTCTTATGCCCCAGCAGTGGCTCCTGGTTCCTGTCTTGCTGTGCAGCTCCAGCCAAGGACACATACCCACAGGCATCTGCAGGGAGGGAGAGGCAGCAAAACTCCAGGCATGAGCACCCTGTCAGGTCAATGCTGCATTTCTGTGCCTCTGGGAAAACAATTTTATTCCCCCTCCCCCTGCAAAAAAGAAAAATGAATAGAATAAATATATACATATTCTTGTCCTGCTATCTGAAGCGCTGGTTTTCAGATCATTCCATCGTCATTTTAGGCCAGTCATGTTCTCCTCAGAAAGCTTTTCAAGTGGTTAAACACTGGATAGCTAAATATGCTAAAAGCTGAGAAGTGCTTGGAAGATAAAAAAGCGAGAGAGAGGGACTTTTCTCATCATACCAAACACCCTATACTTGAAAGATATTGGCTTTTATAACATTTGCATCCTTTTGTATCAATAAAGATGTAAATTTAAAGCCCAAGCATCCCTTTATCCAGGTTGTTATAAACCAATATATACATACGTTTATACAATTAAAAATGTCAAGCAAAAATTATATATCTGGTATCTGACAACGTAACCTCCTCATCCTTAATAGCAGGTTAGTTTTTGGTAGAAAAATTATTTATTGGCAAAACAAACAAATTCATTGAACTGAGAATAGACCTCATCTGATTCCAGAATAAATCTTTTTTTCACAGCGCAAAAACATTCTTAATTGTTCTACAGCAGGTCAGACTGGATTTTCAAATGTTTCAAAATATTTGCAAATATCCTAAACCATTTTTAAAAAATCATTCAAGGATGTTTTCAAATTGTTAGTGTTTTAATCTGCTAATTTTTATTTTGAAAATACCTTGCCTTTAAAACTAAGCTGGTATGAATAAAATATCATGAAAGACATTGAAATATTTTGACTGCTTAGAATTTTTTCTCAAATTTTTAACATAGGTATTTCTTTTCCTGTGTATCTGTATCTTCATATTTTAAATGTTGTATGGACGATTTCCTCAGAAATTTTAAATAGTGAGCTGAAGGATCCATCTGGTAATGGCTGAGGGAGATCATTGATCTTCTCCTATAGTTTAAATTCCATGCAAATCCTGCAAAGATAAACATTTCCTTGCATCCTAACATTCTCTTCTATAGCAGAACCTTATCCATAAAGAAAAAAAGGAATATGAAAATCATTCTGCCCTAAGTGAAGCAAGGAAAAATCTACTTTGATATTGGAGTTTATTTTAAAAGGACAAGAAAAGTACCAAGATGTATTTGGGTTGAAGTTATTAATTTTTTAATCTGGCTTTTATTCAGTATGTGTCTTGTGATATCGATATTCTCTCACTGAAATATTCCCACTCCATCATTAGAACAATTATTTTAATCTGATTACCCTTTCTCTTTATTAAACAAGCTGTCTGTAGAGCTGTACAAATAGGTGTCTTCTCATGTGGTCACTGACATTTTGAAGTGTTGCAAATTAGTGTATCTCTTAAAAAACAGTGACCTTGTATATACTTAAGTCAGCAGACTCGGTTTCTTAAGAAGTAATTTGTATGTTGTGCTAAACCTAGTTTTTTGTTTTGGATTTTGGGGGTATTCAGAGACCTCTGAACTTCCTTCATTGTGTCCCTGACAAAGGGGATTTCAGAGAATGGAAATTCTGAATCTCATTCATCAAGAAAAGAGGGAACACTTGTCACATTTCAAAGATATGAGAAAACAGTTACTTAGGATTTATTTTTATATACTGCTTATACACTGAGCCCAGTCTCAAATCTAGATTGTGTCAAAAAGAATCAGTTAAGGCTTTGGCTTCATTTTAATATATTCCAGCATTTCAGACTTCATGCAGGAGCAGAAAAATAACCTTTTATTCTGTCTGTCAATTGTTTTCCTTCTCCTCTGTATTTTACTAAAACATGCATGTTGTGTATGCATTGGTTTGGGTAATACCAAGCAACAAAGCCACAGGAGCTTTTTTCCTTATTCTCAAACACTTCTACTCCATCTGCCTTGAAAAATACTCTTATTACAGGGTTATCAGAGAAAAGAACTACTTAGCTAAATTGTTGGCCAAGCTGTAGGTGCAGCAGTGCTCTGTAGCACAGTCACGGCATGGAGGAGAACCTTGTTGTAGTCACATAGCAGGGAAAAGGGACAGGGAGAGGTGTGTC
This sequence comes from Calyptomena viridis, assembly GCA_013390005.1. Lineage (NCBI taxonomy): Eukaryota > Metazoa > Chordata > Aves > Passeriformes > Eurylaimidae > Calyptomena > Calyptomena viridis. The sequence goes on from WEIV01024872.1 coordinate 750,111, forward strand.
AAAAGCAGAAACACTAATGGCAACTGACAGTAAAATAGTTACCTTTTGTGAAACTTTAATTGATTAATCATACTTGAAAGCCAGTGCTAGCAAAAGGGGAACTCTGAATGCTCCCATGATGGGGAGCAGGGGCTTTTCCAGCTCTTTTCCAATGTACAGAGCCCAGTCACAGGTTAAAGAAAATCACAGTCCTCAATTATTTACTCATTCAGTCATTCCAAAGGGGTAGTTAGAAATCTGTTATTATCTTCTTTGACACCCAACCATCTATTCCCTTGCAGTGAGGTGAGGTAGGGAAAGGACGTGCAGTATTTTGAGGTGTAATGTGCTACATGCCTGGTGAACTGTTCAAAACAGACCTCCCATGTCATCAGCCTCAGAATGTTTTATAATCAATAAGCTCATTTTGCAAATGGAATTGTCAGGTACTACCTCCAGCAGTGCCATTCTGGCCATCCCAAGCTTCAAGGATTTTCTCATATGTGTGGCTCCAGTTCCAAGTTTCACCTATCATCTGTGCTTTTTTAAACGATTGTCTGTTTCTTTAACTGTTGGGGGGGTTTCCTGTTGTCACAGAAACAGGTTTTTTTCATTACTGGGAAAAGAATTACACCCCTTTGAAGTCAGTAAAAGTAACTCATTTGAGAGGAGAAGTTTATTATCTTTAAAACAAAACCTGAGTTCCTCAAAGATTAAGTATGATACGAAATTATGTAGTTTGGTTTTGAGGAGTCTTTGTAGAAATACCTGACTTTTAGGCATTTTGCCCATTAACTTGATGAATCTCATTTGTGAGTTTAAGCTGTTTGTAATGATGATGGCAAAATCCTCCTTCATGTGTTTGCTCAGGAGAAGATGCAGCCTTGGCTATTTAGCAGCATTGTATTTTCTTTCTGCCATGCAAATACTGCTGTCTCAAAAATCCCCTTGGCACTGTTTCAGATCTATAGGAAACTAATCTCCCAGAAAGAAATTTGGGCTGATAAGCATCATGTGAACACTTCCAATTCTGACTTAGAGGAGAAGTCCCAATCTGTCTAGAATGGAGGAAAGGTTCTCTCTTGCTCTTCCTGATGGTGTCAGGAGACAAACCCAGAGAGTTGTTCAACTTCTGTGCACTGAATAGTCAGTGCTTAAGAAAAAAGCTGATGACCTGGAAAACTGAAACGGAGAAAATATTGTTTAAGGAATTATACTGTTTATGCCTGAGTATCCAGAGTTATAACGAAAATTGTAAATGTATCTATTTAAAAAGCTTTGAAAGATGCTTCTGTTTCCAGGCATAACACAATTTCTGTTGCAGGGCAGGAAAAAAGGAGAAACATCCAATAACTATGGGGGTGGGAGCCCTATAAAGTAATTTGTGTGCTTTCTAAGGAAAGATTACCAGCTATTAAAGTATGTCCTCAGTTGAAGCAAGTCTATCTCTTCTTTGATAAAGTCATCTTCAAGGGATAAGTATATTATGGTTTTAGTGGAACAGGAAAATAAGAGTTGGCTCTAAATATGGTTTTTGAGAGAGGATGTGGTTTAGCATACTTTAAGTACAAATCAAGAAATTCCAGTTATATTTCCCTGGAGGGCTTAGGGGAAAGTGAATACTGTTGTGTGTACCAAGTAAGACAAAGACAAAGGGAAAACAAAAAGCCGTAGCTTTCCAGGAAAGTAGGTGTACTACAGTTGTACATTTGTATTATTGTCTGCAAGTGCCAATTACATGTCATTCTTCAAGTATGAGTAAAAGAAATATATGAAAAATGCTTTCATTTTTGTTTGTTTTTACAAACCAGTTTTGAATTTCCCAATAATTTTACTGAAATTTTTAAATTTCAGTAAATTATTGGGAATTTTACTGCTTATTAAATTTCCAGCTTACTAAAATACACCGACTCCTGAAGAGTGTCTGACATTGTTTAAGAAGAAAGAAAGATTTCCCATTTCTGGGTATATTGAGATTCTTTGGTGATGCAGGTCCTTTTCTTTCAATCATGCTTCTCATGGAAACTGGGAATACATAAAACAAGGTAGCTGTTCACATTTCTAAGGAAGATTTATTAAAAATTCTTTCTTATTTGCTCCCTACAAGCCATGCTTCTTTCTTTCTCTCTCCCAGAGTTTGCCATGAGTCTAGCTGTAGAGTTACAGGAATGTCTTAATAAAATGGAATTTTGATTCTTCCATTTTTTTTGCAAATAAAATGTATTATGTATTTGATTTTTAGAGATAATGTATTCCAGAACATAATTTGTTTTCCCTCATTTTGATCTATACTGCTAATGAAACGCTAAACACTGATTCTTTAAAAATGTCAAAAGCAATGAACATAGGGTACATTTGCTGTTTTAGCAGTGGAGATAAAAGTGCTGCTTTCCCATACTGCTGCCTTAAAATGCATTTCACAAGGCGTCTGCTTTGGAAGGGAAAATACTTAATGAATACATGTAAGGTTTGGAACAAGCCTTTGTAGCTTCTGCAGCCCTAGCGACAGACTGTGGTGTGCTATGGGAGATGGAGTTCCTAATTGCTCTCCATCCCTCTTCCCTTTCCCCTCTTCTCTTGCTAGCCTTTGCAGGAGGACAAGGCCTTTGCCATCCCACATGCTGTCATTTTTTTGTGAAAAAATAATTCAGCAGAGAGTGCTATGCTGCCAGTTGCCCCTATGAAATGGGCTGTGTCACCTTTGGGAGCCACTCCAGCTTGCTAGCCTCAGGCACTTGTTTGGCCTCTGCTGTCAGTAAAGTCTCTGGCTGAAGCAATACTGAATGGTTAGGCTTGGAAAGGAGAGCTCTGAACAGTAAGAGCATCATTTATTTATATAAGGATACATCACTAACATGGTTAGAGATGTAATATTCTTTTAAATGGCTCCTTTCAATAGCTCTTCATATGTTGCTTCAAGCTCTCACATACATTTTGTATGGCATATACTAGAAGGGTCTTTGTCCTAAGCAAAGAGTCTGGAGAAGCTCAGCCAGAGTTCCCAGTATGTCTCCTGTGACAGGATAGTTCTTTTTCAGTACCTGCAGGTGTACAAGGCACTGCTGCTTGTGGCACCACTAACCTTTTCCTTGGAGAGCTTATCTGCAGTTTGGATTCACTGAAATCCATATCTTGGTGTTCCATGCACAGGAATTGTCCCTGGCTGTTGTTAAGGTGAACTTTCTGCAAGTTCTTCCAAAAATGCAGGGTGAGTCAGCCGGTGGTGGGAATTTTTGGAGGTTGTAGCAAGGTAAGGGGACAGGTTAAAGAAAATATGTGAAATCTCTTTCCTTCAATGAGAACTGGGAAGACAAAGGGTTACGAAAAAAGCATATTGCATTAAACAGAATTGTCAGATCACGACTGTGATTATGAAAAATGCTGTAAAAACATTTAGTGATAAACACCATGTCCTGAGAGGTTTGTAATCTGAATGAAAAGATAACAGCTCAGAGCAGCATTAAACCTGGTTTCACAAATATGAACCTGAAACACAGAGAAAGGTCATGCTGAGCCTGATCGGGCCCAGGAGGTGCAAGGTAGGAGACCAAACTCTCCAGAGCCCTGGTCCACTGCATTTTCTTTAAATAGTTGTGTATTGTGCTTTACACAATGTGCAAAGTTAATTTAAACAAATTTAATGTATGATGAAAGCTGAACACTTTAAAGTACTTCAGGGCTGAAAACAGACATAAGTATGACTTACTTTTTTAATATTTCCCATATTTAATATTTCCCATATTTTCCAAAAACTATTGCACTTTTTAATCTGTGAAGCTTTGAGTATTCTCTTCCTGAACCAGAGTTCCTGCCTCATTTTGATCCCTTTGCAGCTTTTTGAACTGTCTTAAACCATTGTGTAACCTTTCCTCCTGCTTCATTCAGCCATCTGAAGGATTGGAAGCTGTTTGCTTTTAACCTCAGGGAATTTGGCACTTGAAGTGTAATTTAGGTTTATAGTGAAGTACTGCTTACATTAAAGGAAGTGATTTAATGCTAATTATTGTTGATTATCAAATTAACAGTATTAAAATATGTCCTAGACATACAGAAAATTTAATGTTTTTTCATTTTGTTGGTTAGAGTTTCCCTCAATCCAAAAGTCCCTTTTTCAGTCTCAGTTGTATTTATCCGTTATCTGAATTTATCGTGTGATGGAAATAAAACTGTACTCTAAGGAAATCAGAATGATGCAGGGAAACTTCATTATTTAGCTTTCCCTTCAGCCTATGTATTCAGCTGTCCAATTTTCCTACTTTTCTGGTTTGGTTTTTTGAACTGTGTATGATTTTGGTTACAATTTCTAGTAGTGAATTAGATGCCTGTCTTTTTTTTTCCACTGGAAAAGGACATTTTGTTGAATTCAGAAGAGTCAGGTTTGACAAATCTTTTTCAGCTTAAGGAAAATTTAGAATTCTCAGAGTGATCAAAACACATTTCTTTAACTCTTGAATTTTTGCTCATGATGGTGATTAAAGCATTTTCAGTTTGGAGAGATAACTTAATTTCAAAACAAAACAAAAAACTGAACATTAAATATAAATAATCTTTTTCTGACCCATCACATTTTTTTTCAGGTTTCATCGACAACTTCTGTGCATATTTAACTTTTTTTATTGCTCCAGTTTAATACACAAACATTTTCAGAACATCAACTTCTTGCAGGATAAGGAAATATCCACTTTTTCCCTCCAAGCTTAATTTCTAATGTAAGATGACAATCATCAGGAAAACTTAAGAAATAGGGCCGAAATGAAACCAGAGATTGTTGGCCATTGCTTTCTGACACAGAAAGGCTATGGTCAAAGAGGAAACTTGCATACATTTTATTTTCAATATATATGTTAGATTATATGTTCATCACATCCTATCTGATTTCCTCTATGTTTTGTTGCTGAGGGTTTTCAAGAGTAGCAGCATCCCAAAACATCTGCTGAAGGAAATCAGAGTACAAAATAGCTAGCATTAAAGAAACCAAAATGTTGGACTTCCAAGTTGGTGTGAGAATAGACCTCTGAGGTCTATTCCTCTGACAGGAGGAAGGGTTGGTGGGGTAGGCAGGGGAATAAGAGCTGGAGACAATGGAAGGTGCAGCATTTGATTGCCCAAGCCCGGCTGACAGAAGATGCTGGCACGTGGGCAAGGAGGAAGAGGGCAGTTACCACGGCTCAGGTTGAGGGAATGGCTACAAAGGAAAGAAAAAAGTTCAAGATGTGAGGTTTGGCCAAGTGTTAGGGTAGAAGTCAATCTCTTTAGCTGAGTTATATTGAAAAAGACAGGGCACACTAGGAAAAGCTCCTTTGAAGTGGACATGGAAAGGTAGTTAGAAATAACAAGAGGAAGCTAAGCAATGGTTCATGCCAAGCATCACAGAGTAAAAAAGAGTCCTGGATTTGAAATAAATTCATTTGAGAAATAAACTCTGAAGGGAAGTGAAAGAAGCCCCATCATTTGAAATACCGTAACAGGAGTAGACAAAGCACTCAAAAGTGCACTGCAGGGAGCAGTCTTTTTTTGGCAGGGAGCAAGACTTGGATGACCTCATAGCTTCTTTCCATCTCTATTAGAATCACAGAATCCAAAGTCTTTCTCAGAGCAACAGCACAGACAGCTTTGAAGGATTGCCCAGTTTTGGCATCGTAGCATTGGTTAGTACGACTCCACACACGCCAGCCCCTGCAGGCTCCCAAAGCAATAGTTAATAGCACTGCTGACAAACTCTCTGGTTAGTGTGAAGTACTAGCAAGCTGTGCAGTATATTTTGGAGAGTTTTCACCGCCAAATAGACAAGATCTAAAAAGAAGCATAAAAAAATTTGCAGTTTCATATAAGATAGTTGGGCAGAAAGACGTTGTTAGTCTATTTCAATACACCTTTCCTGCACAGTGATTATAGTTCCCAGTTAGTTATAGCTGGCCAGTTTTTGTTTTAAAGTCATTCCTACTTTTCTATAGTAAGTGTGTGATTAAAGATTAAATCTGTCCAATGTATTAAATTGTAGCAAAAAAAGAAGTTTGGCACATACTGGTGGTGTAGCTGCATTCCCTATTAAATCCCAGTACCCAGACTTTGAAACATAGGCAGCTTTCTCAACTGTATAACTCCAGTGAGGAATTTTTTTTAAAAGAAAGTTCTTAGGAACCTGTTCTATGTAAATATTACGGATTCATTGCATATCATCATTGCTTATAACTTTTCAACAGTGAAACAGTTCTTACTCTTCTTCAATGAGACATCTTGGTGGAAGAGAAATACCATGTGTGCCCTGCACTGGGTCTCTCATTTATGTTTTCCCTCTCAGTTTGGCTGCAAACCACCAGAAGGTGCAAAAGTAGCTTTCACACCCAAGGGCAGCATATTTTCTCCCATCCACTTGATTTTCAGGCTCTTTGCCCAGTCTGGCTCTACTGCCATGTTCTCCTCTGCCCTTCCCAGCAAGACTCAAAAGCAGCAGAAAGCAGCGAGAAGGCTCTGTACTCATTTTGTAAGAGATTTTTTTCAATCCCAACAAAGAATGGTTGGAGCACTGCAGAGAAACAGAACTTCCCCTTTCTGGACCTCTGCTGCCTAGGAGCGTTATGAGTACTTGTGAATTTGGAGAAGATTTGCTAACATTGCACTAAAGAGGCTGTAAGGAGCCATGTGCTTCTTTGCCAGCATCACCTGGGTAATTCAGAGGTGTTGTTCTTAAGGGTCTGATGGGCCTTGTGCTCTACATTTTCATTTTGCCTACCAGACCAGCCTTGATAGTAATGCTATTTCCTCAGGAGGGAAGCAAAGAAGTTTTCAGTCGTGTCTACTGTCTGTGTTTGTCAGTGGAAAAATGAAAATCTCTTGGGGAAGAGTGAGAACAATTGAATTATTTTATGTTGAGGCACAGTGAAACTAATTTTTTTAATTATTGCCTAATACCCGTAATTTATTCACATCTAGTCCCAGTAGAGTTAATAAGACTGTGACAGACTTAAAATTAAGTATGCATATAAGAGTTGGTAGCATCAGAATCTCATGTTTTACTTATATTTTTTTGGAATCTCTTTGTGGCAAAATATCTTTTTTTATTTTGTATTTTTAGAGGTTTAGCAGCATGTTCCCAAATGCATTTTGAGCTTAGCCAAAACTTTTTAAAACAGAATCCAAGGGTTTGAGTGCTAACAGGGCCCTTGTAGAAAACCTCCAGGAAATGCCATTTCTATGTTTAGTGTACTGCCATGAAAACTCTGTAAGGGTGTGGGGTGGTGAGCAAAGAGTGGGAGAGGTTTAACAGAGCTGGAAACTGAGAAATTGCGCCTTCTGGATCATCATGTGCTAAGAAATCAGACAAGGTTGAATGAAATAGGTGGAGAAGGGAACTAGAAGAATATGCTAGTGATAATAAGAACAAGATGGGAAAAATGGATGCTGAAAGCAAAGAGGAGATTGTCAGATTTATGACTGTTGATTCATTTCCAGTAGTCAATTTCATTGACTATTGAATGTATCACTTTATTATATGTGATTTTTGGTAGGCCTGGAGTTCAGCAACACTTCACAAAGGCATGTCTTAATGACAGGAAGGGAACAAAGGCCAGCAGTATCTCTGGGCAGCTGGACAGTTCTGACATGCTTTTCCTGCCCCAGAGGTTTTTTTGCTACTGTTATCCAAATAAATTTAAAGAATTCTCTTTAAACCTATCTTAAATTACATAAAGTACTTCCTGACTTTTGTTACACCATCTCTTTTAACAGTGCTTATGGCTGAGGTTTTTTGTCTTTTTTTTAAGATTTAAGACTGTTTGACAAATGTTCATAAGTGATAGGTAAGATAACTCTGTCTGTTAAAGGAACTACCAAATGGTTGAGATGATGACTGGTTCCTCCAAGAATAGCTACCTGTCTGCAAATACCTGTCGAAAGATTGGAGATGTCACTTGTCTGGAAGAACAGTTTCTATTTCTATACTAATATGGATTTTACAGAACAAAGAAATACATACAAAGGCAGAAATACATAGGCATTAGTAACAACTGGTTTTTGCAATATTTGATTTCATTTCAGTATGCACAGAGTTATTTTTAAAACCTTTGCTGAATACTCAAAAATACCTATGATTTGGCTGCCATTCAAACAGCAACACAAGCGTGGCTGATGTAGGTGTACCCTTTATAGAGTAGCATTAATTTAGCCTTTCACACACACATTCTAGTGAAGCTCCCATGTCCTGGGTTTCTGCTGCCCTGTATCTGTGTCCCTGATGAACAGATGGATGTGGTAGCTCCACTGCTTTTGCTGTGAATGCAGTGGGGACCCTGCTGCTCTTCAGCTGGTGTGGGGCTCAGCAGAAAATGTTGTAGAAAACATAGGCACTTGTGCACATCTGCAACAGCAGAGGTTTAAGAGAGCAGACAGTGTATAATAAGAACAGTGTAACATTAAAGGTAACAGGCAGAAGTGGCAATTAGTGCTTCAGGCTCTGTCTGGGAATCTCGTGGCAGTTGAACAAACGTTGGAAGGTGGTTCCTGTTACACACCTTGCATTTCAGGCTGTGGCTGCCTAATTGTGCCTGCTCCAGGCAGTGCCCCTTGTAGGGCAGTTTACGTCATTTTCCTCTCAAAAAAACTTGGAAAATCAGTCTGAAATTGCTGGGTATTTGGGTTGTATCTTTCTGTTAGTGCAAGGAGCTGTTCACACTGATGTGCAATGTCTCAGGGCTTAGCCCTGCCCCATCCATCAAGATTGAGAGACTTCCCAGAACTGCAGATAAAACACTATTCACTATTCCTGCCTTGACCTCAACAGTATCAGCTTTAATAGAATACTCTTGGAGCAAAGAAATAGTGGGGGAAAAAAAAAGATCTTTTCCCATCTCCTTTGTGTTTAGGGTCTGAACTTGCCAAAGCTTTGTTCTTCTCCAAAGGGACCTCTAGCTGATGTCTCTCTGTCTCATCCCTCCTTTCCCAAACTCAGCAGTGCAATACTCTATAAAAAGACCTCAAAACAGTCCAAGAAAGATCTATCAAGACTGCTCCTAACAGACCACAGTTTTATGATCAGCTTAACTGGATCCAGGTATCCACCCATCTGCTCCTAGCTATGTCTTCTTGTCTTCTGATGTTTCATCTTTATCTTTTACAGGCTTGTTTTTAGGCATCTTGTGTTGTGGGTTTTTTTCTAATATCAGGAGCTGAGGGGAGGAAAGAGGTAAGAACAGCTCTTTGGACAAGTTCAGATTTAGCTTGGTTAAGAGAATTATGGATAATGTTCAGGAGTGGGAAGTTTAAGGTTTTCAGGGTTGTTAAGACTTTTAAGTTACTTAATTAGAAAACAGGAATGCTTAGATGTTACCAAATTCTTCTTGCCATCTACTGACTGAGATCATCAGCTATTTTAGGACTTGAAAGTCCCTTTTGTTCTAACCTGCTGAGTACTTTCCTAAGATTAAATGAGGAATTTCCTTCCAGACTGTCATACCCCTGAAGGAGAGATGCCATTCCTGTTCCTTTAGTGGGAAAATAAGTTGTCTAAGAAAGGAAGATAGAGGATCAGAAAGCTACTCTCAGAGAAAGGGTCTGATCTCAGCAGTAATAACATTTTTCATGAAATGATTTTTTTAATATTACAATGTTTATCAACCACTGTCCATTGAAAATAATTAAAAGATTGCAAATGCAGATTTGAAGCTGAGGCCTGGTTATGAGTTATTTTGGTATGATTCTGATTTTAACTGTTAGCTACTTACAGAATGTGGTTGCTCACTCAGCTCACATGCTTTTGTGTCTGTGCCCTGGCTTTTATGATGTTCTTGTGGGAAATCAATATTTTAGATCACCCCTGTCATGAATAAATTTGTGCATGGAATTCCATTTACAAAAGTCTATCAAAACCAAATAAAAGACACCAACTACATTTGAAGAATTTATTATTTAAGAAAATGTTCACACACATCTTTTTTCATTATTTTCCCAGCCATAAGTCTTGACTAATATTAAATATTGAGTCTGATTATGTTCCACAGAATATAAGCTTCATCTCTTCCAGGAGTAACATTAAACTCTGCAACCATTAACCATTCCTTTTAGAAATAAATGTTAATGAAAAGCAAATAAATACAACTGTGTATTATGGATATTATTTTACATGTATTTTACAGAGTTCGTTTAGTTGAAAGAGGATCTCCACATAGTTTACCTCTCATGGAGTCAGGAAAAGTAAGTACTGAAAGAAGATTTAAGTGTACCTTTTATGGTAAATATTTTCAGTAAATATCCATTTCTGTGGTGCCAGGGAAGGCGTTATCAGCTGTGCAAATTGATGTCCTTCCTTTACTGTTGAGGTTACAGCATGATGTGGGTAACTCATGCATTACTGCTCTCCCAGAAGCTGTTCCTCCAACTTCTATGCAAAAAGAAGGTATTTCATCCCCCACTTACCACTCTTGAAGCAACCAAACCAACAAATGTGCCACTAGTGCAGGCAGTTCTATCGATGTAGACCCACCTCCACTGAGAACAGGTCTGAGATACCAAGGCTGTACTTATGGGCTACTGGTCACCTGCAGAGGGTCCCCGCTGGTGGCATCACTGTGGGGACAGGGTGAGGACACAGAACCAGCACACAGAGATAGGGGTGCTGCTCTTGGCTCTGTCCCTGGTTACAGTGTCTGGCCACGTGCTGGTCACTGAGGTCTACAGCTAAGTGTGCTCTGCCTTTGAGAAGAAGTGCCATCACTGCTGCACTGAGCCCCTGAGGCACTCCCTGCTCACTGGCAGCTCCTGACACTGTGGATGCTCATCTAAAGCTTTCTGTCCATAGCTTTGCAAACATTCATGATCAGAAGATGGTCCCTTTTCTATTTTAGGGGTTAATATGCACCTCTGTAGTGCCTGAATGTCCATTACATGAGGACATTGGCAGGTCATCATTCTGGAGAGACTGCATGATGCTTCTGACTTTTTGTTTCAGGTCAAAGTTTCATAGGTAGTGTTGGGGTTTTTTCTCTGTCATAGTACATACTCTTAGAGAGACTGGGGCCATTTGGTAGGATTTTTGCATTGTAGATAAACATTTGATTTCTGAAGATTTTTTTATTAAACTTTCACAAAGATAGGAAGTTTTGTCTTTTACCCATACATCTCAGAGTTTATTATAACTATGGACTATTTAAAATTTTTATGTTCTAAATCTACTTTACTTTTTAAGGATTTCTTCTAGTTTTTAATGAGGGTTCCTTGGGGACAAAGAGTTAGCATACGATTGCATAAACTGGTACCTGCTTTCTTACTGCCTCATGTTTTCTTTCAATAGATCCTCCCAGGAGTACGTATCATTATTGCTAATCCAGAAACAAAGGGACCCTTAGGAGATTCTCATCTTGGTGAGGTGAGTCATGAGAACCTGAACTTTGTATGCTCTGAAATAAATTGCAGAGATAAAGCTATCATCATGCATGCCAATGATTTCCTATAATACATCTTATCAAATGCACAGTTAAGAAAATAGTGCATTCTATCGATTTTGTAGTACGTAAAGTGTGGAGTATATAATTTGTATCATTATTAAAATTGTTAGTAACATACTTGCTAAATGCTAATAATAGCTCAAGGTTAAAAAAAAATTTAAAAATCTGCCTTTGCTAACTGTATTTTATACTTGGTGCTTCATTAATTCTGATGGAAACTAACATGAAAAGTAAGTTTATTGATTAGTCTAATTTCAATGGTTTTCTAGTGCTGTTCCCTATAATCATTGTGCTTCATCACACTGAAATACTCTCATTAGATGAGTTGAGCAAAGCTATATGTTTTTCAAATTTATTTTATTTTTCTAAAGTGGGAAAAAATGTTGTTTCCAAGAAGTTAAAAATCTAGTTAACAAAATAAAGAATATGTTTAGTCATAATTAAAACTACAGTCTAATTTGAGAGTTTCTATAAGATTTCATTAATTTGAAGTCATAAAAATTTCCATGATGCTGTGAGTTCAGTGAAGTGAATCCTTCTCTGTGAGGGTCTCTGGCCTCACCCTTTAAAATAATCTGCCTCATGTTCATGGAGGATGCTCTGCTGGAGTAGAACTGAACCAGGAGGGGGGGACTAAGGAAAGAGCAGTGTGCTCAATAGGCTCTTCTAAAAGTTGCCATAACCAAGCAGACCTCAGAGCAAGCTGGGCCATTCAAGGAAGCTGTCCAGCTCTTTGGCTTACCTGGGGCCAGAAGGCTGCAAGGTGGGTGTCCCCACAGCCATGAGTCAGTGTCCCTCTCCCTTTGGTATGGCTCACATCTGCACTCCGACTTCAACAAGATTAGACTGGGGTCTCTGTGCCTAAAACTGGGTCAGTAATGGGTTCAGAAACAGCAATAAAAGGCATTTATAGTATTATCTAGCTGTAACTAAAAATATTTGCATCAATAATTTTCAATAATGCTTCATTCTCAAAAGCTACTTTAATTAATACCAGTACAATTGCTTTTAACTTAGATATGGGTTCACAGCACTCACAATGCCAGTGGGTATTTTACCATCTATGGAGATGAATCTTTGCAATCAGATCATTTTAATTCAAGACTCAGCTTTGGAGACACACAGACTATTTGGGCTCGAACTGGCTATCTGGGGTTCCTGAGAAGAACAGAACTCACAGATGCAAATGGAGGTAAGAGGCTTTTCATCATCTAGGTCTGTGCAAATAATCTGGATTATTTTGAGGTTGACACCACATCTCTGTGGTACCTGACATGTTCAATCAGTGAAACCTGTAAAAAAAGCCTTCATTGTGAAACCTGTAAAAAAAGCCTGCTGAAACAGTTGCTTTTCCTTTGCTCTACATCAGGTGCTATAACTCCTCTTCACCAGTGACCTTTTGGCACTGCTAACGTACCCACTGCTTCAGCTTGAAAAATATGAAATGCAGCTGCAACTGACATCATTTGCTCTGGCAGCTGTGTCTGCATGAATGCATTTGTGCAGGTAGAAAAAGTCTGTTGGGGGTCTAAGCCCTGTCCCTCCTGTGACCACCAACTCCTCTGATAATTGTCCTGTTACAAACCTATTCACAGAAGCTGTCCATTTCTCAGATTTTCCTGTCCTTAACCCTGCAGGGCTGGTTACTGAAATACAACACAAGCAGTAGCCTGCAGAAGAAGCTGTGGGGTGTTTGTGTTTCTCTCAGGTACAGGAAAAGGTACATTACTTGTTTTAATGAGATTCCAGGTCTTGTGTACACATGTAAGTGAACCAGCACTGCCAGGTGCACAAAGTCTGTGCTTGGGAAAATGTTACTGCCCTGTGATTTTGCAGAGCACAAGCCACAAGTGGCAGTGGCCAAGGTGGCCAGTCGAGGTTTCTGGGAATGCTGAGAGCACCTCCAGGAGTGATCCCAGGGCCCTGGTGCCAATGCCATTAGAACAGCCACGATTCAGCCAAAGAGGGAATTCATCAAATCTGAAAGCATTGGAGTAATCACTGCATTGCACCTCCTGCTGTGTCCTTATGGTAGCACCTTCTGAAGAGATCTACTTTGAGTTGCACAAGTTTTTCATTTCATAATGATGGCCCAACCTTGAGAAAATTCAGGATTATCTGAGGATATTGCAATTTAAGCATTCAAATAGTTTAAATATTCTCCTAGCAAAGCTCCATTCTCCTCCTACTGTTAGCGCCCAGTGCAGAAAGTTCTCAGCCCTTTATTGCTGGCAGAGCTTATATTGTCATTACAAGACTACCATGCAACTATTTAAATTAATGTAAAAAGAGTCAGTTATCTGCTTTTAAGTCTATTAACAAATAATATTTTATTAATAGCAGTAATTGTTTATTTTCAACCTAGTCTCTTTTAAAAAGTGTAATTTCAGCCTCATTTGTTTCTTTAGTAGGTAAAAAATTTGTGGTATAAAAGCACTACACTTCAGAGCTTGCCATTTACCTGAATGAGCAATTTGCTATCTGGCATATAGCACTTGTTTTTTAGTTTATTGATAAACACCTTTATAATACACCAAAAACATCTGTACAGACTGTCTCAAAGCTACTGGAAAAACATCGGCCATACTGTTAGGATCAAATCTGTCCCTCCTCTTTGAAAAACAGAGAGAAACAAGGAATCTATTGTCTATTTAGAGCGTCTTAAAAAAGAATGAGTCTGTTCTGCATCCATCCGGGAGAAAAACAGTAATTTATGCCACTGTCCTTGGATAAAGATTTCAGCCTTTGTCTTCATCAAATGGCAATAGTGTTTCTGACTTCCTTTCTTCTGTTTTTTTGCTCTGCATTGCACTTCAGCAATGGAAAATGCTTATTAGTTCAGAAATCACTTCGGGGTTTCAGGAATTCAAGGATGATGTTATACTTATTTTGCTTATTTCTTAATGTGAACATTTTTATAATTTAATATACTGGAGAATAGAATATTTTTTTTTCTCTTACAACCAGAACGCCATGATGCACTTTATGTTGTGGGTGCATTAGATGAAGCCATGGAATTACGAGGGATGAGGTACCATCCGATCGATATTGAAACCTCTGTAATTAGAGCACACAAGAGCATCACAGAATGGTAAGGATTATATAACACCAGGACCCTTATGAAAAGCTGAAATATCTATAATGTCTGGTTTTTTTCCTTGGATATTGCAATTGATCCAGGAAATGGCCTGTCAGGACAGTCACAGGATTTATTACCCAGCTGCAAATGTGTCCTTAGGATGGAAACTTTCACAAACAGATTTGACCAAAAAGTACTCTTTTCTCCTAAATTAATTCAATATGTTTTGTGGGGTGTTTTTTTTTGTTTGTTTTGGGGTTTTTTTTGTTTAGGTATTGTTGATGTTTTAAGTACAAGCGAAAGATTAAACTTTTAATTAGAGAGAGCCAAACAGATCTCAGGTAGGACAGTAGCAGTTTCTTGGAGTTTGAGATGTACATTCTAACCAGGAACAGCAAACTGGTAAGAATGCAAGCCTTAGGAGTGCTGTTACTAGAAGGAGGAAGCAAGTGAACATTCCACATAAATGAACAAACTAATAAACTTAGTGAACACACTGTTATTTTTGAATTGGTTATTAATAAATAAAGCAGTGATCAAATCAAGGTCATGATGGAAATTGAAGCAGTAAATCAATGAGTTAATAATGATGTTGTCTTAATCAATGTATCATCCTCAGATGTACACAGCAGGTAATTATTTCTCAAGATCGACATAAGAACAAATTGCTTTTCATTATTCTTGCATCAGAAGCCGGAGACAGGTAGTTGTTTTGTTTTGATACAACCTCAGCTCAGCTATTCACCTTTCAACCAAAATGAACCTGTCCCAATAGCCAGACTAATTTAGTGGATATAAGACATGACTCTCCATTTTTCTTTTCAATCCTGGCTGCAGAGGTGTGGCCTGGAGCAGGAAACTTAATAATGAATGAAGCATAGCAACTAGACTGGTTTCTTTAGTAAAACACCTTGTTTTTTTCTTAAATATCTGTTAAAATTAATGCAGCTAGTTGCTTGGGTGACTGTAACTGAGGTTTTGCCTTATTGCATCCTCCCTAGAGCATCTTCAGTGCTGATATGGTCTTGTGGCAGCCACCCTTTATGAAGGGAGCCAGATTCTGTGTCCTCATATAGACCAGTGTGAATGTCATGAAATTGCCCTTGAAAATATGTCAGATCAGTATGAGCAGTGGATGGAAAGTTTTCAGCTCAAGCTGTTTAAGGACTGCCTTATAACAAGATGGTCACAGATTCATAAATCAATGTGTTCACCAGTACCTGTTTGTCAGAGATTTGTGTCCCCTCAAATTATGAACTCATGGGCAGTGAATAAAATAGCCATATCACACTGCAGAAATGTTATTGTGGGTTTCAGTACCCAAAAAGGCTTAAATTTTGTTCATGTTTTCAAGACTGCTGAGAGCGCTTTGAAGAACCATTTTGTTCCACAATCATGGAAATCCTGGGTGGGATAGTGTCAACTAAAAAGGATTGGGAGTAGGCTGGAACAACCAGAGCTAAAAAACCACTGTATTTCTGAAAGAAGGTAGAAGTACATGTTGATAATTCTCAGTGCCTTAACTCTTCCCAGTAGGTGGGTGATAATGTACAAGCCCCATGAGTGAGACTTCAGAAAACACTCTGTACTATTGTTACCCATTGCCCAAAGGCCAATATTTGAAGTCTTCAGGGTTGTTTTTATCCTCAAAAAGGGAGATTGCTGGTGAGTTAGATGTGTTTCTGATGTGGTCCCTGCAGAAAAGGGGAACACAGTAGTTCCCAACTTCCTCATAACCACTGCTCTGCTCTCAAGCCATCGTCAGGGAGTTTTCACTCATAGTCTTTATCCTGACTGTCCTTGACTTTTCTCATGTAGCTTCTCTTGCAGCTTCTCTTGGAGACCCTTTGTGAAAAATCTCTTGACAAAATAATAGCCAGCTAAATCTTTCTTTTCACATATAATTTGTATATGCCTTTCTGTAGTCAGAGGCATGAGATTCTCTTCTTGTTGGAGGCCATTGTTGCTTCACTTCCAAAGAAGGATTAAGGATTTAACTACATCAATTCCTATAGCAAACAAAGGGTACTGGGTATGTCCAGCTGACAGGTGGTAAAAACACATGCTCATTTTGTAACATTTGACACTTTTGAGGAAAGTGGTGACTTGTTGACTGACATGTCATCCTGCTGAGCAACTTCTGTCATTGAAGATCAGATCTGAAAGGTCATTTAAAATTATTCTTCTCTCCTAAGAAATTTTAGCACAAAATAACCATCTCTGACTATGTGCCTCCTGTGTCTCAATATGTAACAAGCAAAAGAGTGGCACAGTCTGTTTTTCTTGTGGTGTGCACCTACACCAGGCATTTTGAAATTATTTTTAATTCCTCAAAATATCTTGAAAAATAATGTATGTGTTTTAATTAAAGCACATTGTTGACTTATTTAAACATCAAAGCCTCAAAAGAGGAACAGAACAGAGCGTCCTGGAATTTGTTAAGAAGTGGTTTTCTCTATCTGCATAATGAAAAGTAGGTAAAGCTGCACAAGATATTTGGAGAAGGAAACAATGAGGAGCTTCTTTCTCTGGGGGTGTTTTGACAACTTTGGTTTTTTCTGAAGCATTTGGAAACATGGAAGCAGAAGGAAGGGGCCATTCCCAACTCCATTCATTGACTGTTTTGTGTCTTTTGGGTGTGACTCCATAATTTCTTCAGAAAGGGCAGCCTTCCTGAGACTCCAATTTTTTGGTTTGATTTTTTAGTTCATCAGGGCTAGAAAGTTAATATATTGTAAGTGATACATGCTGGCCAATGTATCTTCATCTCAACTGATGAGAACATAAAGGGCAATATTTCCTTTTACTTACAGTGGTCGCCAGTGAGTTAGAATCATGACACATGAAATGAGTTTTAAATTGAAACCCTCTGGGGAATGTCAGTGGCTCTGGGACTTAATAAAAGCTTCATGAAGGTTTTGGGAACGAGACCCCTAAATTCAGACAAACTAACTTCTTCTAATCCATGTTTTAGGGATCTGCTCCTGAATCTTGTTATTAGTTGCTCCCCAAGTAACAAGCCAACAGTAGTTCAAAGGCATGGTTGCAAATGCTAACTTATATTTTAGTAAAAGCTCCCTATGTTTTTTTATTGGCATGTATATAATACTAGTTTAGATGTTTGTACAGCAATCTATAAAAATTCCAGGACCTCTCTGGAGATGGTCACCTGTGCAGTGATACTTTGCTTTCTTAATATTCAGCATCAATCACAACTTACTAGAATGTCTGTGAAAACATAATTACAAATGAAAATTTATTTCACAGCAGTACTAAGTCAAAAGGGGCCTGCTAAGCCATGCTTTGACTGCTCATTAGTTTTCCAAATCAATAAGCACATAAGAATTCAATCAAATACTACTTTGGCAGGATCTGAAAATTAATTTTTTTTTAAGAGTAAGTACTTTTCTCCTAAAATCCATTCTGTCAAGCATCAACATTTTCACAGCTAACTTTTGGGCAAGTAAGATATGTTTCCACAGTACAGGGATTTTCAGAATTGTCTTAGTATACTGAAACAGTGCACTTCTATAGCAATGAAGTGGTGACCTTGGGGCAAGTAGCTCTTTTTGAAGATGGCTTATATACATAATATATTCTAACTTTCAGATGCTTATGCTCAAGACAGTTCTGGGTAGTTATCCCCTGATTTTATAATGTAAAGGAGAGTAAAGTACAGGGCTTGAAGTATGACTTACATGTGAAGAGTATAATTATTTATTCTCCGGAATAAATTAGAGAAAGAAATAACTATCGCCTGTGTCTTAAACACCTGCAAGGAAGAATGAGATTGCTCTTTTTGGCTGAGCTGTGCTGACCTCCTGTGAGAGGTAAGGGGCTTTGGAGACATTGGAGATATGGTAAGAGGATGGAGGGAAGCCTACATCAAACTTTGATACCCTCCCAGCCTTCATATTGGGAAGGATAAATGCATTATCCTTAGCCAGAAAAAGTCCTAGGTAGCAGAAACTAAAATTTACCTGCTTTGGCCCAAAGGCTTAGCCAAAATTTTGGGGTCTTTTACAGAGTTCTTTTAGTAAAGAAGAGATACTGATGATAATGATGTTCCCTTGACTATCTCAAATATTAATCGGAAATGTAAAAATTCCTGTCTCCTTAAAACCAGCAGAAATAAAACAGCCAAAATAAAACAGATGGAGACACAGCTTATTTCTGTGGAAATCAGTTGGTCCAGAAGAATTGCAGCTTTTTTGTGCTGAGCTCTGACCTGCCTGGACAGCAGCCAGCCCAGTCCAGAAGGCACATAGCAAGGAGGATGCCCCCTCCCCGGCCACCCGGGACCCCTGTGCTGCCTGCACTATGCCATGTGCCTTCCCAGGGATCTGCAGGTGATCACTAGGCAGGGATTATCCCACAGATCTTTCAGCTCAGATTATGCCCCTGCTGTTCTTTTTGGTGCCTCCTCTTTTAACCTCCTTGGCTTTTCTGGGCTGATCTTCAAAAAACCCCCGAGAAGACACCTCCACACACACACAGCACTCCACGAACACAGTAGAGCTGTGGTAGTTCTCTGGCTTTAGAGGGAACTGCACATTGTCTTTCTACCTCCTTACATGATAGGAAAGTTTCTGTAAAGTTCAGCCCAAAACTTAATATTGTAGCAATATGGAAGTGAGAGCTCATGGGGCTGTTCTGGCTATTCTCTCTTGCTGCTTACACTTTGTGCTGAGCACACAGGAGGAGCCTGAGGAGTTCAAACAAAAGGTAACCAAGGTGCAAGAAAAAAGGATAAAAAAGAAATGGATAAAAAACACCCGCCAATAATAATTTTTTTTCTTTTGTTCCAGTGCGGTGTTTACCTGGACAAATTTATTGGTTGTTGTAGTTGAGCTGGATGGATCGGAGCAAGAAGCTTTGGACCTGGTTCCTTTGGTCACCAATGTGGTACTGGAGGAACACTATCTGATTGTAGGAGTGGTGGTGGTTGTGGACATTGGTGTAATTCCTATCAACTCCCGTGGAGAGAAACAACGTATGCACCTACGAGATGGATTTTTGGCAGACCAGCTAGATCCCATCTATGTGGCCTACAACATGTAGTCTTGTACCTTAAAGCTTCCATGGACTTTACTATAGATGTATAAAATTTTTTTGTGTCCACTAAAACAGTGTGCAGATAAGATGCTGACACTCATCAGAATGGAACTGTTTCTATTACAACTTTTCAAAGCAGTCACGATTGGCAGGAAATAAAATGTGAAATGTTTTCTTTTACCACTAAATTTTAGAAAAGAAGGACTATGGGGTAAGGCCCTTCAGTGTGTTGGAAAAGCCCATTTTAAACTTTTTTTTTTTTGCTTATTGGACAATATTGCTTTTTCAGTAAATGTGGCTTTGTATTTTACATTAAGTAAGCTGAAGTAGATTTTTTTTTAATTCTGCCCTCCAAATGGATTCTTTAAAAAAAATTTGCATACTAATACAAATAATTGTTTCCTTCATTTGTTTTAATATGTCATAAAAAGCTGATGAATACAGATCCGTTACTAACTTAAGCCATTTTAGGTCCCACATCTTAGGAAACTATGTAGTGGTACGAGGAGAATACCCAAAGTAGCACCTTTCAATTAGAAATCTTGCAGCTTTCTGTCAGAGATGCTGAAAGCCCAAAGGCCAAAGAGCCTTTGCTGTTAGCGTTAGAATGGAAGAAATTTATAAATAAGGTGTATTTCGGCAATGAGCTTGCAAATATCTTTGTACTAAACTAAAAAGATAAAATAAGTTAACTACTTCTTCTGTAATTATGTACAAAACGTTTAATTTATTTTGATCTCTTTAGAAGTATAAAAGAGAAAAAACATTCAAGAATATTAAACTCTTGAAATGTTTGCTAATATAAAAACAAAGTGTTGTATTATCTTGAGTGGATAGTATCACATCAAATATATATATATGAAATATAAATTCACTAATGACAAAAGATTTTAAAGTTTAAAATGCAGTACTTGTCACTTGCATGGTGTCTCCCACTGTAGATAATCAAATGTTACTCACAAAATTTTTGGAAAAAAAAAAGCAATCCTGGATTGCTAAGTATCCCTGTCAAAAAGAATCCTCTAGATACCAGCAAGTGGAATTATTGCTGCCTTTAAGGCAGTGAATGAATTTAAGACTAAAAATGCACTACAATAATTTTCTTTTCTTTGCCATGGAGGCAACAATAAATATTCGTGCTGGCATGTGCATACACTTGTTAGACTTAGAAAAGGCAGGTTGAGGAATAGCACTGTTGTCTAGCTGCAGAACTTTGTTGCACAATTTTTTTCATTGTTTTAGTTGGTGTTTTTACTGCTATACAGAAAAGTTTTGGGGTTATTTGCACAGAGTTATCAATTTGCCTCTCAGCTAGGACACGTAGCTCGGTGGCCAACGCATCCAGTTTACATTTACAGGAAACGATTGTTTCGATGGTCTTTAATTTATTCCTTAAGAGAGGAGCGTACAGTCACTACAACTGATTTGGCACGAATCGTGCATCTGCTAACTAGTCCCTAAACACATTAAAACATCAGAGGAACCGATCTGCCTGTTTAAAGAACGGAGGAGTCCCGTGGTCTCCGGCCTGAGGCCATCACAGGAGAAGAGTAGGAAAACATGCATCACAGCTGCCTTCATTTTACTACCTTTGGATAAAAGAGAAGTTTGATTCCCCAGTTCCGTTGTCTTCCCTGCACCCCGGGCCCCCTTTTTTAAAATCTTCCCTTTCCTTCATGTGGTTGTAACTGAATTGACCTGTTTGTGATCAAGAGTGGGATTTACCGGCTGCAGTCCAAGAATGCTTTTCTTATTGTCCCAAATGACGTTCATGTGCTGGCTCTCATTACCGGATATGCATGACTAAGATTGTTGCAGGGCAAATGTAATCATGTTTATATCACGTATAAGGGAGTCTCAATGCTGGGTGTTAAAAATCTTTTTAAAAGGTAGGGACGTTTTAGTCTGCATGTACAGTAAGAGCATCTCACCACGTCAGACGCGTTTTCTTTCAGACCATCTTTTCCACCCTCACTGTCCTGTGAATAGCCCTATTCATGCTCTGCAGACCAATCCCATACTTTGTCAACTTCATTTTCTGCTCCCTAAAAAGAATAAAATCTGTTCTTAATGGCAAGTTGTTGTAAGGTTTCAGACAAGATGTTGATTGATTACAAACATAATTGCAGTGTGTGAACTAACTTGTGAAGTCCTGCTATCGCTGATCTCAGTACTGCAAAACAAATCTCGCTGTTGTTCAAAGCATCACTTTAACCTTCACGAAGTCAACTTTGCATTTGTAAAGAATAAAAGAACTGCAATGCAGTTGTGAAACGCAGTTAATAACAGCTCTCTTCTGCAACCTGTCATCTGTGGTTGTTAAATCCTGAGTTAAGAGAAATGATAAACTGAGTTTCTGGTTTTGTTGTGCAAGCAAAAGGAAGGAAACATTTAAGCACCATCAGACTGAGCAATAAAGAAGGATTGTTCTGTATTAGAAACTGTACTGTAGATAAACCATTCATGAGAATGTATAAAATGTTTGTCTTGTGACCTTGTGCTTTTGGAGTCAGACAAAACCATGTAATCAACTCGATGCACATGCACAAAAAGAGAGGGTACACAATGAACATTTAAACACAAAACTAATCAAACAGGAGCAGATTCCTCATGGTGCTTGTTTATTATATATATTTAATCCTGCTTGACACTTTACCCAAGGGAAGACTGTCCCTTTTATCAGTTGAATGTTAGCAGCGTTATTTCATAGAGTGTGGTGACTGGTTAGAGAAATTCATGTAACTCAGCCAATCACAGATTCAAACAAAAATTTTTATGTGCAAAGGACAGCAACCTTCTTGTATGTTAAACCACCAGTACGCTTTGTACATCTGTGATAACGCCTGTTTTATATTCAAATGAACAAATAAAAGCTTTTATTTTTGTTGCTCTGAAAATATCAGTTTCTTAATTAGTCATCTAAAATGGAGCTTCCGAGAGCTGCGGATGCTCAGTGGAGGAACATGGAGAGCTATACTGTAATTTTATTTTGTTTACCTCTCTTGTTGCATAATTTATTAGTACAAATCATTATACTTTTAACAATGTTTAAATACTGGTGTGGGCATTTATTGCTGAAAGACTTTCATATGGCAACAAATGTTTTTTGTGAAATGTTTTTTTAATTCTTTTTAATATATTCAAATATACTGTTCACATTTTTGCTGAAAGTGTAAAGATTATTGTAAGCTTGGTAACATTTTGTGAGAAGCAATAACAAGCATTAGTACTGTAAAACTCCTCAAATTTGTCACTTATCACTTTTGTTGCAAGGTCTGGCTTCTGACGTGCTGCAAATCAGTTGCAGAATAAGAAAGTTACTGATCCAGGTGCAACAGCTCTGATGGAGCTTTCTGCCAGTGGAAATATGTGGGTTACTGCTTGGTCACACATGTGGGGCTAGAACCTCCCTATCAGTTCAGAAGCCTTGGGCAACCAGATACCTCTTGGAAATGGGATCTGCCTGTTTCCATTGGCCTTTTCCAAACATACCTTGATTTCAGAGCTGGCTCCCAGCCTCTGAGTAGCAGTGTCCCTAGAGAAGAGGTTTGGCCCCAGCTCTGATTTACCAACTGTGATTTCAAAGGGTGAAATTTTGAGTCCTCTTGTCTTTGCAGTTCAGGGTCTAAGAAATTCAGGGTATAAAATCCCATTCTGGTGACTCAGATTTCAGGTTGGTCATCACAAGAGGCAGGTCCAGGTTTGTGGGCCCACAATTTCCGTGAGCAGAGACTGCAACCCAAAAATTATGGGAAGGAGAGAGCAAGTTAGCAGACAGGTGAGGATGGCAGAAGAGCAATTTTACTAATTGTTTCATTAAAAAAAAAAAAAAGGTTTTTATGTTTTATGTTAATGGGATTATGGTTTCTAAAAGGTAAAAATATTTCAAGTCCACATTTTAAAAATAATTTTGGCAGGTGGTGGCTATTGCACTGAAAAGCTGGTGGGGAATCTCAACAGAAAAAAATTGTAGTAGCGTTAGAAGAATCATGTACAGTAAGACCAGTATAATTTATTCATTATCAGGCTGATACTAAAAAGGTAGGAACTAGGAAAAACCCTTGATAAAAGACTATACAGCTTTTCTTGTCTGGCTTTCAACACAAATATTTGCTTTATGTGCCATTATCATCTAAGGCTGGGAGGGGGACACGCACAGAGATCAACAACAAATTCTCACCAGTCACCTTGTGAGCAAAATCACAGAAGAGCTGACTTTGGGTGAGCTTGGAACTGTCTCACAGTCAGGCCTCTCAAGTGGCAGAACCCTCTCTGCACCCTCGGAAATGTAAATCCTGGCTGTGGCTCCTATATGGGCTTGCAGGTGGTTTGTGGGATCTGGGCTGGGGAAAGGCAAAGCCTCCAAAAATCATCCCAAAGGGGATGGACTTCACTGTTCCCAGGGTAAGAGCTGACCCAATTCTGAATTTTTGTTTCTTTGTTAGGAGAACAAAGTAGAAATTAATCATTTTGTTTGGAGATAAAATATAAAAGTTCAATCTGTATTAATTTTTCATATCTGTATTGCTTAATTTGTCAGCTTGCCTCCCCAAAAGTTCTCACTCACCTTACCATGGTTTAGGGTTCTCCTTTTCATGGTTTTTCTGTTCTTTTTTGGGGGATATGACCTTAAAGCTGATCCAAAAACCCTCTCAAGCCTTGCCTCGTTTATGCTGCACCTCATCTTCCCCTCAAAGTCCAGTTTCTTACACAGCAGATCAGCATCAGCCCATCTCTGCACCTTCTGGCATGTATCCTGACACTGGGCACTGCATGGCATTTCAAATCTGCCACAGATTCACTAAGCAGGTCATGCTGCATCATACCAGGAGTGCTCTTATAGTTCTTTCTGATCTGCATGAACAAGATTTCTCCAAAGCCGAGGCACTGTTTTGTTCTCTATGATCCACAAGAGAAAAAAAAAAATCCCCTCAAAGTCTTTTCCCCAGGGATCCCACAATATATCTAATAATAATTTTTAAAAAGTATTGCAAAATATTCTACAGTGATGGCCAGTTAATGGGTGGATCCTAAAGGCACAAAGCTAACTTTGTTTTAATTTCATGTTGTGGTAGATTGATGCTCATGGTCACATGGAGGGCAACAAAGATATGGGACGAGCAGTTGAGACTACCTATCCTCATGGCATCAGATACCCAGTTTTAGGGGCCTACATTTTTCTTTTCTCACCTAGGTGAGTGCATTTCAAATTGGGAAGTTCCACATGCTGGGACACACAGCCTTGCTACTCTTAGCCCTGGATTCAGGCTGGAGGCTTGGATGAACTACCCTTGCTGAATTCAGCCAAGGGCTTCTTCCCAAGGGAAGAAATGTGTGGTTGTGTGCATGACAAGGAGAGAGTTTATCCCAACCTGAATGGTTCAGGAAACTGAAAAAACAACCAGGTCTGTATTAGGGAAAAGGCAGGTCTGTATCAGGGAAAAGCCAGGACTGAAGCAGGGAATTCCTGGGAGAAGATGAGGGTAAGAAAAGCAGCTGCAGGCAAAAAGAAAATAATGTTTCTATGAAGCCAGGTCAGGAGGGGAAGTATGGCATGGCCAGTATTCACAGAGCAGAGGGAGAAAAGAATTTGAGCCAACAACTGCCCAAAGGAAATTAGTGGCTGAGGATGTACAAAGGAATTAAACTTTCCATTGCAGACACACATGCTCATTAGCATTTCTAGGATGCCTCTCCCAAACATTTGGCTTTGGATACTTTCCTGAAATCCACAGGAGAACATTTTTTGCAAGCCCCCATCTTTCCCTTCTGCATGCAGCTGTGTGCTGAGGTGAGGATACACTCAAGTGCATTTGCAGGGTCCTGGCCGTGCACATCCCTGTGTAGCTCTGCTGTTTTAAGCCATAATAAAATGGCTATTAGAGATCACTCAATTATAAACATTTTCTAACAAAACCCAGATTTTCTTAAAAGAAAACTTCCATTAAAAAGCTCCCATTCCCAGTGGCTCATTTAATGGGACAGCAGACTTGCTGCCCAAACAATGCCACTGCATTTTGCTGTGCCTGCGTGCAGACATGAGCATTGTCATGCTTTACTTACAACTATCAGCACCATTTATTTCTCCAGCACAATAAAGCCAGTGCATCTGCATGAGAGAGACAAAGTCAGGGTGCAACCCATCAGTCTGGGACAGGGCAAAGTCCAGTTTGGGTTTGGAAATGCTGAGCCATGGGAAGAATAATAATTAGAGGACATGTTGGGAACGTCTGCTCAGTGTAGATCTGCAGATCTGCACTTCAAATCATACTCTTAAAACAAAACCCCAAGTCCACATTTGACTTTGATTTTGAATATGGATTGACTCTCTCAAAGGGAGAACATCAAAGAGAAAGCATTTCAATTATGGTCCTTAAAGAGGAGCAGGAGTTACATGGCTTCCTCAATGTGCCTGTATGGTTCCCATTAGGAATTACACAAGCATCTTGGAGTGACTTCTGAAGTTCAGCACAATCAGTCCCTCTCAGTTCATGGGGGAAAGCCAGGCTGGAGGATCACCCAATCCCAGTGTTGCCCATGGGGGATAAGGGAGGCGAGGAGCCCCGTTTTGTGGCACCAGTGGAGTCACACATGATCTTTGAGATTGGAGGGATGTGATCATGCAATGAACCTCAGTTCCGTTAGGAGAAAAAATATGGCTGAAATTCCCTTCAGGGCAGGGTTTGCTTCACAAAAAGCTTTTGGAGAACTTTGCCTGCCCTTTCTGAGTGTCTTTGCACAGAAGCATTCCTGCTCTGAACACAGGATCAAGCAACTGGTCCTAAGAAAAATAAGGAAGTGGAAGATAAAGCAAAAAAAGTCCCTCCCCTGCCCAGTCCCATAGTTACTCCTTTCGATCCAGTTCTGCACATTTTTATCCAGTCAGCCCTAGTGACATCATGTTAATAGGGATTAAAGAGGCGCTCAGGAATGTCCTGATACAATTGGAGAAACCTATCAGGACAAGCTGAGACCCCAGGGGATGAGTTTTTAAAGCAAAGCTCAGCCTTTTTTTTTTTTAAACAGCAGCTGTTGTGGGACTCAGAACTCCAGACACCATTTTGCTGCACCAAATGGTGATGGCAGTAGTTGGGAGAGATGGAAACACTCCTTTCCCCAGGGAGGTCCTGAGTAGGATTAAGATTAGGTGGAGAATCAGCAAATTCTGGACAAGCTGCCTGGAAATAGATTCTATCTCTGATTCTGTACAGAGTGTACTTCCAGGAGCCGTGGGTTAAAAAGAAAGGCTCTGGGCATGGGTGTCATACCAGGGGCAGAAGGGCAGCAGGCTGGGCTGTGCCAGGAGGTCTTGGCTGAGCTTGGGAGGCCTCCAGCTCTTAGGCTTGAGCTCTTGGCTGCCTTGTCCCTGCAGGGGCCCTTCCTGTGGCGATTGATGCTTATTATTGTCCATAGTTTTTGAAGGGATGGTCCTCCCCCAGGACAAGCCTGAGGTGGCTCAGAGCTTTCTCAGCATTGGTGTGGCACTTCAGGATAGATCCAGTCCCTGTAGCAGTGACCAGCTGTGTGATTTGCCTCTTGTTCCCCTTCCTGGTCCCAAAAAAGCAATGCCACCCCAGTGACTGGAGGGAAAGAAACTCCAAGGTTTGGGGGCCATTTTTGCAAATGCAGCATTGCACCCATCCAAAAATATGCCACAGTGGGAACACTGCTGGTGGGAAAGGCTGAGCAGTCTGGGCTCTGGCTCAGCATCCAGCACCAACTCCCAACAACTTGGCCAGCATGGAGCAGCTTGGCTTGCTGCCATGGCAGCCACTGGCATTGGGGAGCCCAGGGTTAAAAGGCTGCTGGCACCAGCATCACTGGGAAAACAGAAAAAGCAATTGCATGACTGACTTGCACATCTTGCATTTCTTTGGGGGAAAACTAATACGCTTTCCAGCACTCATGGTCCTTACAGACTTGTGAAAAGACAGGCAAAGGCTCTGTCACTCAGTCAAGTGATGTGTCAGCCAAAGAAATTCTCTCTCCAGCACATAAGCCATGCATGGCAGAGTTTCTGGTCATGGTTTTCCTTTGGGAAGGAGTCAGTGTTGCTCCTTAGAAGGCTGAGCTGCAGGGCAGGCAGCAGAGGACATCTCTTCCAGTGCCCTGGGGTTTGGATGCCTCATTCCACTCCCTCTCCAGGGCAAAGCTGACCCACACATCTCCCACCCCTCCCAACAAAGACAGTGAGTGGGTGTCCCGATCAGATGAGGCGTGGAGAGGTGGCTCATGCCAGGCAAAACCCTCTTTCTTGGTGACAGGGACTTCAAAAGCTGCTGTGTGCAAGGCACTGAGTCCCTTTTTGATCTTAATGAAGTCTTTTTTTCCCTTGAAGGCTCTGTTACAAGGGACAAAAACACATTGCTGTGGCCAAGTGTGGTGGGACTGTGTCTCAGCACAGGGCCAGCACAGAGCTGGCTCTCACATGCTCTTCCCATGGGAGCACAAGCAGAGGAGAGGCAGAGCCAGCATGTGGCAGCAAGCAGGGCCCCGAGCCACCTGCAGTGGTTGGCTACAAAAGATACATTTCCTGTTAATGAAGTAGTTAAAAATGAAAGTGCTTTGGCTTTATTAGTAAACAATGTTTTCTGCTACAGAAGCCCTTTTACAAATGCTAGTAAAACATTTCATGTAACCAGATTCACAGTGTCTTCTGATGCAGAACTCAGTTTATTTTTAGGTACATCTCTAGGGTAAATCCTATTTCCATTGAAGCTTCACGCCAGCTTAGTTTTCACTCCAGGGAGTTGACAGTAACTGGCCGATGGCTTCGTAAACAAACACATTGCTCTGCCTTGGCATTTCCTCTGTATTATCTTCAATTATCAGTCTCTTTATATGTACAAATTATCTACAAAGCAGATGCTGTACTTAATTTCAGCTTCTCCATTGCTGTTTGTCATTCCTAAAGGCATCACTCTATATTTCACTAGTGTCTTCGGAGTTGTGGGGCTGGAGAGGTCCCAGAGCAGGCATGGCCATGGGGAGCAGGAGGGGCAATTTAATTTTCCCTTGGTTCTCTTCCTTTTTCTGATATTACAATTGTGAACCTTTAGGAACCAGAATTTTTTAAAGAGCATTACTTGGAGTCTATCATACATTTGAGCCTTTTGACAACTGAAGAGAGGTTTTAATAGGATATAATATGGGGTTTGGAAGGTCTAAGATAGTTGGGGTTTTTTTAACTTTTACATTACTTATAAACATCTCCCACTTGAAAAATATTCTTGTATTCTCACAAACGGATGGACCTTTCTACTTGCAACTGCATTTCCTTAATATGAAACAATGTAAGAAGGGTCTTTCTAGTTTTAATAACCCCCCAATTTGATTTATGAAAGCATTTGGAAAGCATAAGCACAGATCACATATGTACTCTTGCTCAGGGAGGCTAAAATTGGCTGGGTAGCCCCTAGCTAGCAGTAACAAATCCCAAACATATTTCACATACTTGGTCATTTAAGATTTGGAAAGGCAGACAAGCCATGAGCTGGGCAGCTCACTCCACCTAAAGGAAGCAGGAGGCAGAAACCACAGCTCCTCCTTATTAAAATAGCCAGAGTTAAAATAATGATAAAATAAAACCAAAACTAAAAACAATAATAATAAAAAAGCCAACAATAAAAAGTTTAAGTTTTTAAGACTGATGCTCTAGGAGCAGTGTCTGCAGGAAGAGAGAAACCCCCACTCACCCTGAGATTTCTGGTGCAAGGAAACTTGCAGATTTGGGGCAGTGCAAGGACAATTCTCCCCCTCTGCTTTGCCAGTTGGCAATGACAGGGCCCAGTGTGGGACATGTGATGGAGCATGGCAGGTCACAGACAGTCTGTGTTACTCAGTGAAGGTGGGAAACTGCCTTGGTACCTCCAAAGCATTTAACCTACTTCTTCCTGATCCTGGGCGTGTCACCTCAACTGGCAAATGCATGTGGGGAGGGAGGGGAGGAGCATTTTCACTGAGGATTTCTGCCACTGGGGTACTGGTGAGCAGTGTTGTGCTTGCAAGGTGACTGCAGTCATCAAAAAGGGGAGATGCTCTGGGAGGGATCTCGAGGGGGACACTGCCTATTCCTGATCCTGCTTTACTGGCTTACATGAGTCACTATGCTGGTCGTTAGTTAAATGCTATTTATTAAATGCTGGCATTTAATGGTGTTACATCAAGATGAATGAATAAAATTTGGCTCATGTAAGAACAGAAAAGTTTGGGTAGTAAAATAAAATAATAAAAGAGACTTTGAGGGATCCTTAGGACTCATAAGTCTTGCCAGGTCTTAATTCCCATAGGGAAATTCTTAAATTACCACAGTGAAACCAACTCCCAGAGTGTCCCTCCTGCAGCCCTGAAGTCCCAGTAGGGCTCCAAGATGACCCACCCCTGCCTGTGGCTTGTCCCCAGATGGCCCTTTCTCTTGGGTGGCTGTGGGACATTCTCCATGGGCAGCAGCAGGATGGGCTCTCATCTCCCTCTGGCATCTCACTGGCACCAAGTCCTGGCTTTGCAAATAACAAGAGACTGTGCTGCTCAGGGCTGCCTTGGCAAGAGAAACCCTGCTGCCATTCAGGTGAAGCTGGATTCATACAGTCCTCCCAGTTCCCCCAGCTGGAACTACTTTATTAAGAAAACACATAACAGGTGCAGGCTCAGGGTTGGTTACAGGGAGAGGCAGGAGGCAGACTGGGGCCACTGGTGAGAGAAAGCGTGGGGACAAAGGGGTCTGTGAGCCCCAGTGTGGCTTCTGGCAGCACAGGATCTGGCATTATAAACAGAACATGATGGATGCACCCTCAGGAGGCTGCTGGCCCTGCATGTGCTGAAAAGATTCCTTGTCAATGCCGAGAGCCATGAGAGCCACTGAAACCCTTCCATGGCCCTGCCAGCTCCCCTCGAGTTAGGAGCAAGGTTCCTGGGAGTTCAGGCATATTTCTCCCACCCACAACCCAGGTCTCTCTAGGTGAGGACAAGTAAAAATAGCAGCCTCATGCATGCCCACCCAGGGATATGACAACTGGCCAAAATCAACACAGAAACTTTCAGAGAGGTTTTTTTTAAATACATTTATTAACCAATGTTAACACATTAAATGACTCTATATATTGCTAGTCAGAGCAGCTTACAAAATGCCAGAATGCATCATAAACTGGACAGCCACAATGAATAATTACAATGTGCATAGTGGCTAAGCTCAACACTTTAATATAGCTTTATGATTTGCAGAAAAATTATTTTTAAATCATGATTCCTAAAACAATCAATTGTAATTTTACCTAAAACTTATACAAAACCAGGCCACAATCTTTTTTTTTTGTTTTGTTTTGTTTTTTTTCTTTAAAACACACAGTTTTCACGCTGTAGTAACTTGGAAATGTGCAACCGTGTCAACAGAGACAAAAAAGCCAAAGTAACACGAATCTTACTTTCATGCAGCTATCAGTTAAATATTACATATTCTGGAATGATTTTACACCAAAAATATTTCCACAATAACTTGCTTCATAGGGGTGGATCGAAGTTTTGGAACTTGTAAAGTAATTGAACAAGATTGATTTTTAGTTGTGAAGTGTTTTACAGTCACAACACAGAGGCGACAAAAGTTAATTACACATTTATCAGGCAATAATGTAGCTGTGGTAATACAAGTTACCATTTACTTACTATTTTTTCCAATCAATTTACCACTTAATTTCTGCAACATATTGGGCATTATTTGGCGGTATCTAGTCAATTAACTTATATCACCACTGTAAGTAAAAAAAGGTCAGGATTTCAGTGGTAGTTCACAGAAGTCTTAGTTATATTTTCGTCTTTAAAATGACCCTGACAAATCCTAGAGAAAACTTTTTAAAAGGCTTTCCTCCTGATTCTTCAGCTTCCATCGTTCCATCATGTAATTGCTTTCAATAAATATCAAAGATCTAAATAAATATTTACAAATTATTCCTCTAACTTCTCAAAAAATAGCTGGATGATTAATGGGCATATGACTCAGTCTAAGACCAATCTTTGAAAGAAACTAAAATGTGGAGACACTTTAAAAGAAAAGCTATTTAAGTAAGCTTTACATCTATTTAAAAAATTGTCTCTGAACATGGATGCAATTCATATATCTATATATAAAACAAACAAAAAGAAAATCATTTTTCAACTATCGATCCATTCCTATTGGTAATGCTTCTTAATCCAGACATTCCGCAAAATACAGACTTTTTACAAATCACGGCATCTTTAATACAAGAAAATTAACATGCATTATTCTTCATTCTGAGTACAGTGATGGAGCTCATTATTAGGCAATGACCCATTACTACAAACATAACGGCTTCTGTGAAATTTAAGTGCTTTTTCTCCTTTTATTATCAAGTTACGATGGACCAGGTGACACCAGATCAAAGGTGGTCAAATGACGTTGGATTAGGGAGGCTGAAGGGGGGAGCAATAAAGTAATTTCTATGCCTCATAATTCTGAGTATGAATAAAGGTAGTTGGGTTTTTTGTTGGTTTTTTTTTGGCTTTTCTTATTCTTGTTACAAGCACTCATGTTAGGACAAAGATGAAATGTGCAAACTTCAAAATTTAAATATTCATTTTTCTCTAAGATCCAGCTCAGTAAAAGATTACCCCAGTTCCCTGTGATTTTAAACTACAAGATCAAAGCTAATATTTTGTTATAAAAGTTATATATTGAAAAGAAATAATGAAAATAAAACACAGTTGGGAAATATTTAAGAAAAAATACGCAGGACTAGCACCTGCTGTGTCAACCCTGTTCCCTAAATTCAATCATGTACCCACTGGTATAACCAATAGATAATGCCTTTAAACAGTAAAATTAAGCTGAACAAAACCAGCTCAACAAGGTTAAGAAATAAATGTTCCATCAAGGTAGTATGCTTCGTTTTTCTGAAACAGTTCTGTATTTCTTACATTCAGATCTAGTTTTTTTAATGTTCCTTTTGTTAAACTTGCATCATTTTTTTGTTTTTAGATCTGCTGTTTTTAAAGATTAAAATCTCTGTAAAACCTAAAAATGTTTTAAAATTTGCTGAAAATGCAACAAATCCTCTAGTTTAAAATTATTTAAAGTAACCTGCTCCCACAGATGTTAAATTTATTTTGCCGACAAAATTTTGGAGGAGCATGAAACAGAAGACTGACATTACTGTGCAAAACTTCTTTTACGAAAAGTGTTTAAAGGCTGGTGCAAAATGGGAAGCAAATTCTAAACAATTTTGGCTTCTTGGAAACAAAAACCGGTGTGTCTGAGAATAGCAATCATTGGATTTGTGTTCTAGGGGAGGAACAACTCTTTCATCTTTTTCTGCGGCAGGTACGTTTGTGTTCAGCATGCCAGTGCTCCTGCTGACACTTGATGGAGCAGTAGGAAGTGTTCCAGCAGCAGTGGTACATGGCCTCCTCTTCACAGTTGTAGCACTGGAGAGAACAAATGAGATGGGATTACCACCCTGGCAGGATCCCTCCTTACCAGCATTCTCACCTGTCCACGGATGCACCAGCACATGCACAGCAATGCTTCTCTTTTATTTATGCTGGGGGCATCCAGAGGCAGGAGGGCATTTTTCACACCAATCTTTAGCAAATCTGCACAATACTGTCATATTTTCCAGAGTCTGGATTATTGCTTTTCAAAAAAATCACCTCTTATTTAAGAAAACTATCTCAGGATGGTGGACTGACATTTTTCAACCACACGGTGCAGGAACCATCTTTTACCCTACATTTGTGTAATAGCACCCTGATCTACGTCTTAAAAGCTACAATAAATCAATAGGCACTTCTGCTGTGAACGGATTCTGCACAAGCGTGAAAATTGGTGTTTTTGAGGTTTCTTTAAAAGCCTGACCTGTCCAGAGGTTGCTGTGGAAGATCCTTTTAGGCTGAGAAAATCTTGAAAGTCACCACAACATCCCAGGAGACAAGAATAATTGGTTACTCAGTGGCTTGTTCTAGCCCATTTAGGGTAGGTCTATAAGGAGGCTACTGTCACTGGGTTTGCTGACTGCCAGACAGCGCTGCAATCTTCTGAAAAGAAAACCTTCAGTGCTACTGAGAAGATCAAGAAAGTGTCTTTTCCTCCAAGTCTCCCAAAAACCAGAGAAGGCCTGTTATACACAGGATGGCTACATGGGTTCTTGCCCCTTGCCATACCTGCCAGGATGGCACAAAACTCCTGAAAGAAAGATGCTGCACAACCCATGATTGATGCAGAATTACTTGGTTCTGGAGAGTGTTGCAGCAAAGAGGATTTGTACCTCAGAACACACAGATTGTCCCCATCTTTCTGGTAGCTGGAAGAGCTATTTGGAAAATAACCCTGTGGCCTCTGTGGAACTAAAAAAGGGAACACAACATGCTGGTCAACACTACAGGTGGTCACCAAGGAGGTACAGCACCCAACAGGCAATGCCCCTGTCTTCAGGTGGTTTTATACCTCTTAAAGGAGTGCTGCAAAAGCATAAACTATCATTTTGACAAAATTCTGTAGAGTGACATCGCTGCTAAAGCTCCCATTTATAGTCTTTGTCCTTGAGCACCAGGTTCTAATGACCTCAGATTTGTCTTTCTGAATCTGGTCTGCTCAAAATCAGAGAGTATCTTTAGGAATCCAGTCTGAAATGCTTATGGCATGATGGGGAACAGAGGGGGGGATATCACATGGTCTGTGCAGGCTGCTATTAAACCACAGAATAACACACAATTTACTTTTTATGTCCTGTCTAGCTACAGCATTGTTAATAAAACAGAGAATTACAAAGAAACCAAACCCAACTGCCTTAAAACAAAACAAAAAACCACAACTCACACTACTGAAAGACAGACCCAAGAAAGCCGACATTTACATTGGATAAAATGATAGTCATTTATTTACATCAGCAATAAAGGGACTGTCCTAGCAGCATGAGAAAGGAACCACTCCATTTTCCTTTTATAATTTAACTCCTGGGAAGTTTACTTGTAGAAATGTCTGCAAACAAGTGTCCTCTTGAGAGCTGTTTTCCTGTTTTTTCATGTTGCTGGCTGCCCACAAGCCTGTGGGAGCCATTAGGATCATCTGCTGGAAAGGTGCAGGGAACAGCTGTGTCTCTCCATTATGTGTAGCATGGGCCTCAGCCCAGAGACCAGTTTCACATCTGCTTGCTTGGAGAGATCAAAAAAGCTAAGATGGGAGAGGACAACTGATCTGTGGGTCTTGCACTTCCCTTTACATATGCTGGCCATAAGTGGGATGTAAATCTCCACTTAGAAAAGGAAAATAGTGTCATCTGTGCTGGTACCAGCACATGTGGCACAGACGGCAAAATGCCAACTGGCCTCAGGCCTCCTTTTCTTGTATTTTCCTCTTTCTAAACATTATCAATCACTTGGGCTTTTTTTCAGACAGTACACATCACAGACAATGCTCATTCTTTTAAAAAACACCTGTTGCAAGTTAGAATAAATATGTGTGTAAATAAATTTGAAAGAAACAAAGTTAAAAGCTATCTATAGAAATTATTTATGCACCAATTTAAATGAGGCTTATATACAAATAGAAGAACTGGAGAAACTCAAAAAGAAACATTGCTGAGACCAGCATACCAGCCTGTTCTCTGGAGGCCATCAAACTGCATAATCTCATGATTGTTATCCTCCTCTTTACATTTCTTCCTTTTGTTTGCTACTTACTTGAGGTATCTGTATTAAAACCAAATTTTCTGGAGGTATAAAAATGAAACTAGGCTGAGCCAACGGGATTGTGACCAGTTAGAGGAATGGGAAGTGTTGCTCTTTAACTAAGCATTACTCTTCTGAGGGCTGGGAGCATATCTTCTCATGTCTCTGTGTACTACCAACAAAATGATCTCTTCATCCCAACTGGATTTTTTTTTAGATATGAGAAAAATACAAATATAGCGAGAATAATAGCAGCTGTATTCCCAAGCCTAGACACCTGCATTACGCATAACCAGAGGTCTCTGCTTCTAATTAAAAAGCAAAGCCACCAAAACTCATTTAGTATGTGTGTTAATTACATGAGATTTTGGTAAGGAGGTATCATTATAATAGCAGCATACAAGTGCAGTACTACCCACCAGGGACTATCATTAGTACCACTGAAGGAAGAATCACTGGGGATGTGTAATTGGACCAACTCCAGCTGCCTAAGGCAGTGTGTTGGCAGGCAAATCTGTCAGCCTGAATGCAAAGGTGTTTATCCTTATCCTCCCTCGTCTGCAAACCAGCTGCCTGTATGATGCCTTCATTTAAGGTGGCATTTGACAGATAGTTCAAGGCCACAGAAACAGGCAAGACTGTAAAATACTGCTTATATCTTCGATTGTCTTACCTGGTAAGAGGCATTAAGCACATGATAATAAAATGCAGTGATGTGGTACCAGGGCACTCTCTGATCAGGCTGAAGGATATGGTAAAAGACGTTGGGGCAAATGAAAGTAAGTTTAGTCAGTCTCTTTTGTAAGTTCTGCCTTCAAAACCACCAAAAAGCAGCTAGATCTGACTCACAAACAAGTTACTGTGCCTGAGTCACTGTATGTCAGCTGAAAGGTGGCAACGTTCACATGTGCAATCTTGACTTTTGACAGAAGAGAGCTAATTTGATGTATTCTATAGTGGGGATGGCAGTTCAATTTCTCTCTCCAGTGCCACAGGCAAGTGCACACATGCAGACACCACACTGAACACAGTAACTTGTTCAAGAGGGAGACATAAGTAACGTCTCTGGTCTGCAGAGACAGGTAGACACGGAGGAATTTTCTCATTGACAGAGACCCAAGCAATGCACCATCAGAATACCCACAGTAACATCTAACTGAGGAACAGAAATAAATACTCTACAGGAGCTCTGGCACTTAAAATAATTGTGCTCTTTCCAAAAACCAAACTCATAACTGTGACAGTCAGTGATCGACTGCCTCGCCTGAGTATTTATTCCACTCTTCTCCAGAGCAGAGTTTTCCCTGCAGGGACCATGGTTTCATGTGTAAGCACAGGGACTAACGAGGCTGAGCAGCAGCAAACAGCCCTTTGCAGGGGAAGACAAAGCGGGCTGTCCCTCGGCTCAATGTGCCACCTCGTGGAGGCTCCTGTTCCTTCCCAACCACACCTGGACAGGGCAGCGCTCCAGGCTTGTGCCCACCCCTGGGTGCTATAGACAGCAGTCACAGTGCAGCGCGACTTCCTGAACGATGGATTTCATTCCCTTGTTCTGTGAAAATTTGCAAAGAAACAGCAAAGTTTGTGCTTGTACCAGGCTCCCAGCTCCTCAGTGCAGAGACTTCCACCTGCACCCTGCTCCTGGCTATCAACACACTATACAGGGAGAACACACCCCTGGCTTGAAAAGAAAACACGAGACACAATACAAACAAAACCAGGGAACAGTTTGTGGCATGTAATAGAACGGTCAGTTAGATATTTATTTGCACTTTTCTAAAGGGCATACCAACATGTTTTCTGTAGTCAGTGCTGCAGATTTGGCTAAGGACTGAAAAAGGGAGCTAAATATATTTCAGAATGTGATGTCTTAAATACAAAAGAATATAAAAGAGCTGCAGAAAAAGCAAGGAAAGGAAAAAGCCAAAAGGATATCACTACCAGCCTTATTAGCAGGGGATTCCAAATTGATGCAGCCAGATATTGTACCCTCTGGAATCTCAAGATCAAAGGAGTCTGAATATAATGCGAAACATGTCTTACACAGAGTAAAACTGCATTTAGAAAAAAATATTTTGATACTAACATCTGACAGGACTTGAGAAGATGGTGCTATTAACACTACCAAATTAAGATGGAAAATAATCAGAACATCCAGTTGAAATTTTGAGAAAATTTAAAAGGAATAATATGAAGGAGAAGGCCTGAAAGCAGAAAGACCAGTGAAAGAGTGGTGCAGTTAAAAGTAAGAAATCACCTTCAATTGTCCTGCAGTATGCATTATACATTTCCACTTATTCTCTTGTGACAAATTTTTGACACTTACCCACTGCTTCTTCTTGGTCTGGGAAATCAGTTGCTTGTGCTGGCCTGCTAGTTTTTTAATTTCTTCTAAAAATTCTTCTTTGCACTTCTCCTTTACCTGCTTACATTTTCTGTCCATCTCTCCCTGTGCATTGGCCACAGCTTTATTTACAGCCTGCCTTTTCTCTTCTTCCATCTCTGTACGCAGCTGCCATAAGAAAGTCAGCAAAACAAGTCAAGGGACAGCTATTGGAATAAAAGTTATCTTCTTTAAACCTACACTCTTTAAACCTCTCCTACTGATGTGGGTGGAGATCAGGTAATTAGAGATTTCTTCTATTTAGAAAACAAAAGCTGCTCTTTTAGAGTTCTAACAAAATAAGAAATGTTCAAAATAAAAATGTCACTGTATTTCTATTCTGCTAGGCATCTACAAAAATAGCTAAATAGGCTCTGTGTATATTTTGTCAATGAACAGTTTACAAATTTGTGAATTTATCTTAGAAAAAAACGCTGTCTTTTCCAAATCTATAACTGCATATAAATCTACAGCAAAGGCACAATAGAAAATACAAGGTAGAACATTCCTAAGTTCAGTAAGAGGTATCTTTTAGTATTCATTGTCAGTGAGGCTCCTTTGCCCTTGCTCAGGTATCTGAGCTTGGTGTCTTAATCCTACAGGATTAACACTTAAACTCCCTAGGTTCATTCCACAGTCCTTATTGTAGAAGGAAATTCATCTTAAAACAGGTACTTAAGAGGGGTCAGACAAATCATCCTCTAAATTGTCCTGCTCTCCAGCCAAAGGTCAGGCTTAGACATTGAATTTTAAACACGTTATTATTATTTAGGAAAATTCAAGCAAATTCCAGTGACTTTATTTAGTCTTTAGGTTAGAAGATTGACAAAAGAAGAATTATTTATGAATAGCATTTAAACAATATCATTGTTTAGAATCACACTTGGCAATGGAGACAAAAGCTTTGGAAACAGATACTTATGAATGAACAATTAGTTTCAGATCTGAACCAGAAACTGATCTCACTGGAAAAGAACTAAAAAAAGTAGAGATTTTCTGTTTAAAGTAGGTCTGTTGGTATAGACATGGTCTAAAAAGCAATAATGGAGACTATTTTTAGGTGGTCTCTTTGGGAAAGACTTTTTATTCATTTTTTTAAAGGTGTTTGTTACAAAAATAAAAATGAATGTGAAAAAACTCCACACTTCTCTCCTCAAACCAGTAAAGAAAAATACTGACAAGTATTACCTTTTCCACTGCCTCTCGCACAACTCTCTCAGTTTCTCTTTTATGATCAGCTTTCATCCTGTCCTTGAAATCATTAAAGATTTTGGTGTATTTGTCATGGCACATGTTCTGACACACTCCATCATTACTGGTCTGGGTGCTCCGATGCAGCATTTTTGGAGAAGAGGCACTTAACTTCTTAGTCTGAGTTGAGACTGAAACTTTTTCAATGGGCTGAGGCATTGTGGGAATTTCCTGGCTTGAACTTACTGCTTCAGTTTCAGGTTCTGGCTCCTACAGAGAACGAATGAATTTGTAAATCCAGATATAAAAATAGAACAAGTCAAGTTGTTGACTATTCAGGTCCCCTGCGACAAAATATTGCATGACTAATTCCAGTGCAATTAATATGAAAGGTATCTGTTATAGACCTTTAGTGCTAATGGAGTGTGGGACCCCTGAGAAAAACCCAACATGACAGTGGGTAGGCTCTTTTGTCAGGCTTTTCATGCTTAATCTAGGAGCTCTCCAAAAGGAAGCACACAAATGGCATCAGTATGTCACACTCACCAGCCTCACTTCCTGAAATGTATGGCAAACCTCAGAGGCTATGCTGAATCCCTGCAGATCCCTTGGGATTACTAAAGGTTTGCTACAGATATTTTTCTCCACTACCATTCTGCCTGAAGAGACTGTAGCTGCATGGCCAAATTGCCTGAA
Source organism: Calyptomena viridis (assembly GCA_013390005.1). NCBI lineage: Eukaryota > Metazoa > Chordata > Aves > Passeriformes > Eurylaimidae > Calyptomena > Calyptomena viridis. The sequence continues at coordinate 789,607 of WEIV01024872.1, forward strand.
TTGTTTTGGCAAACTCTGGGCTTACTCTGGCCCAACAGGCTCCGCTGGAGTCTGTAATATTCCACTGATTCCATAGAACTGCTGCAAAGATTGATTAGTACTTCAAAGGTACTTTGAAGATGAAAGGCTAATGAGCGTCTGCATCTTGCTTCCAATAATATAGAACTAGACTTGGATGACCACAGAAGCTTTATATAATTACACAATTATCAAGAAAGAAGTCATAGTTACTGTATGTACTGTACTGAATTTAGCTGCTTGTGTTTATTACACTGTAACATCAATTGCTCCTGCTCTTTAGAACAGATCGAAGCTATATTCCTGAAAACTCTTATTGATATTTGAAGTGTCTGAAGACACAAATGATATTTTTTTTAACTTAATGTTTTAAGGCTCATTTAACAGTGTAGAGACAAAGCACACAGTCCTTGTAACACCAGCTTTGCTCAGGACTGGATTTTGTGCCTGTCTGTGTGATGGGCCACTGCTCACACCAATCAAAAGACTAACTGTTTATTCCCTTTTGCAATCAGTTAGTCTCTAAGAGATAACTGTGATTGACTTCTGCATCACTGACCAAATATGAGTAGAACTAAAAAGGCAAATGTTAGGACATTAATAAATGAAGCAAATTACAGCGTTTGCTTGTCAGAAAACACAAATTAAAATGACGAGACATCCTAAACTGTAGTCTCCTTATCTGCAGGAAACAGTACAAACTGTATGTCACTGCCTACATCAATGAAGGTGCCTCCTGTGGGATCAGACACAATGGGGAGGCAGATGCCCAGGTATTGGGAATGGTCATGTCTGCATTTCAGACACGAGTGCCATCCCACAGAACTCTGCTGCTAAAATACCCGAACACTCCTTTGTCCCTGCCTCTGACTCCTCTTGAAATGAGTGGGCATATGTGCGAATTTTTCTTAGTGTTCAACATGCAGCTGGAACAAGGCCAGGAAAAAGTCCTTGGCAGTTTGGAAGCAGGAGATTTATGGCTCTCTCTGTAACTGCCCCCTTGTGTACACAAGCAATAATGCAGCCCTTGGTTACCGGATCCTTCTGTGTGCGAGCAGGGTAAACAAGGAAGTTCCAAAGACAAAGGTGGATATGATAATTCATAAACTTAATAGTCTCGATCGTGCAAAATATTTTCTAATTTCTGCTGTCTACAGACTTACTAAGTAGCCTGAATTTGACATTAAAGAAAGAAATGTTGTAAACTGACTGATTTATTCATGATACAGAATATTCCTATGATGACACAAGTGGTTTGTGCATAGAAGACACAATTATGTCTGTTAGCAAGGAGGACCAAGCTATGGGGAACTTCCATGTTTAATATTATAAAATCAGTAAAAGGTGACTGAAATTGAAGAAGTGTTTATTAAAATTTCAAACTTTTTGTACTTTACTATCTCTACAAACATGCTAATTGAGGTTACTTACTTCTTTCTTGAGTTCCATACTCTGGTTACGTCGTCCTTTCTTTGCTCTTGGTTCCTGAGTAACCTTCAGCTGTAAAGGTTAGGAAAAGCACATTGAGTCAATCCCAAACCCAGTTCATATAAGTGCCATTCATTGTAACGTGACTGATGTGCCTTTCACTTGCTATTATTTACAATTATTTAAAGTATCAAATAGAAAGTTGAATACTGTTCTTAAATGAGAAGTGCCCACAATAAACTTTCCACATTATCACTGATGACTATGATTGCATGAAGGAAAAAAGTTCATTAAAAAGTTCAAATGTTCAGTGTACATTAACTAAAATACGCTTAACCATTCCTTTCTTCATTTAACACACAAGTTCAAACATTTGTTTTCTGAAATATTCTCACACCAGTGACCCAGAATTAAACATCAGATCTTGTTGGATGCCATAAAACACCGATGATTATAAAGAGAATGTAAATATGGTAAGATGATCCAGACTTGTTATAACTGGAGTGGTATGGAACTTCATCCTTTAGAATAAATGTTCCTGTATCCAGGAAAACAGTGCATTAACCAAGTCAAGGATGAACAGTTGCAATGGAATAGAAAATATGTAAATAGGCACAGAATTTATGATTGACACTTCCAAAGAAATGGGAAAATGCCATTGTTACCTTTTTTGATAATTTTCCTGTTTCATCACACGCTGTTGCATGACTGCATATGATACATTAAATAAAGGGGCTACAAAGGGTTAGCTAAGCAAGTCAGGCTAAAAAACCCTAAACCCACTTTGATAAAGTGCATCCCCTTAAAACTACTACAGTTTTATAAGCCTTAAGTTTTCAGCTCCAAATTGGGTGATAGACCTGTTTGACAAAAGGACAAAGGAAGAGGGTCCAAACACGTTGTTTTTTTTAAAAATACAGACTTAGATAGAGTATAGTGGTTTTAAATAAAGAAAGTTGCCAGGGAATAGTAAATAATAAATAAAGATGTTACCAGGGAAAAGGCTGCCAAAAATACAGAGAAGTATTCTGCAAGCTATGAAAATCTTACTGCCAAGTCAGTAATAGTGAATATATAACCCCCTCTTGAACAAGGAATGACTAGTAAGGTTCAGCTGTGATAAGGGAATTTCCACATGGAAATGCAAAGTTTTGTATCTTGGCCATTTGTGCTCTTTGCCTTTGTTAAAAGCAATATAATTTTTCTTGTTTTGCAGAATTATTTTTAATGACTTTAATCAGGTGCTGGTCACATGGTCCTCAAGAGCAATGTTTGCACACAACTTTTGTTGGACTTGCTGAAAATGTCATGGTTGGTGTTACTCACAGATCTGAAGGCAGAATACAGTCTGAAGTGAACATACTCCAGCTGTGGAAAGGCTGAACAGCTACAGGGCTGTCCCTTGAAGGGACTGCAAGAAGGCAGTGTTGCAGTCTATCTGATATCCGTGACATTTAACTTGAACATTCCTATTTAACTTTAGAAATCTTGATCTGTCTCATCAAGGTGCTGTAAGTGACAAAGATTTTGAAACTTCTGAGAGGTCATCCAAGAAACTGAGGAAAGAGGAAAAATCTATATTCTTATTATTAATGAGCTACAAAACACAGGGAGAATAAGCCCTTGAAACCTCTTGTCATCACAAACCTGCAGACAGAGCACAAGGCCAATTTAATAGTAGTTTAATCAAAAATACGTCACCTTTGTACCCTTTAATAAATTGCCCTGATTGCTAACATAGCAGCACTCACCTGCTCATTGCTGGTGGAAGAGATACTTGACTCTGCCTCCTCTTCCCCTTTATCCTCATTCTTTGATTTCCAGAATCTCCCCTCACGAAGAAAACGCTGGTGCAGTTCCAGCTCATCACAGGCCTTCTTCCACCCCATACTGCGTTTCACGTGCAGCCGATGGATGTTAACTGTGATATCTTGGATGTTTTCAGAGGGGATCCAGGCCCTTTTGAATACCCAGTACAAACAGGTACAGGAACATTAAATACAGATGAAGGCTCTTGACCCTAGAAACTGACTTCAAAAGCAGTTTTTCACAGTGGTGGANAAGGTTATACCAAGCAACACTGGACATTAAAGGAAGAGTCACTGCCATGCACATCTGCCTAACACAGTAAATACTGTAACAAATTAAATGTTTGTGGGCAGATTCTTAATTCTTGCAATATAAATTTCATTTCAGTGATCTCAAAGAAACATGAATGCCAATCTACACCAACCAGGAATCCAGCCTTTTGTCCCAGTTCATCACAGTAATTAAGCAATGGCACTCTAGTTAAATGTACTGTGCTTTTTG
>WEIV01024872.1:794997-813129 GCA_013390005.1 Calyptomena viridis
AAATATCTAGGCTTACAGAGCCTTAACCATGCTTTTGAAACCAGCCCACTGAAATGGAATATTCAACACATTAATGACATCAAAACTGCAGGGTTTTATACAGAAGAGCAAACTAATAAAAATGTGTGTCAGCAACATACACAAGGATAGCAGAACCAATTGTCAGGTCGCGCATTCGACAAATAGAAACAATTCTTGCAAAGCTGCAGTTCATCCAGCTGAAAAATAAAACAAAGGCAAATANTTGTAATATGGAGAATAATTTTCTTAGATTCTGAAATGAAAATCAAGTATGAAATTCAAGTATCTTGACTACATCTTGGTTACTTGGTAGTACTTACTTCATGACATGTGTCTTTGTAAAGCATCCTCGCTATATCAGCTTGTTCACTGTCCACTATAAATTAAAAATAGATGGTATGAACAATCACGGTATGACCACAGTGCTCATGAAGATTTGCAGCTGTCATTGCTGTGACTTTCATGCTATAATTGTCACGCTTCAGAACACAAAACATAATTTGATCACTTGGACAGCCCTTCCATTTAGAATTTTCTAACAATCAGTTCAATATTTGTTTTCTGTTTCATATTTATATGCAAAAATACCTTTGAACAATACAAATATACATCTGAGGAGCAGCAGCAGGGAGACACAGTTGCTCTTAATATGGATCCAGTTTCTTTCTCTGCTTGTGTCTTAATGAGACACTGCAGTTGTACTGAAACATACCTCTCTGCTTTCACCACTCAGCAGGAACACAGGCACAATCACATAAGTACCTCTGCTCTGAGTAACCTCCACAGACTATTTATCACTAAGTTTTTCCCTTTACACCTGTGTATTCCTCTAGTACCACATTCCCATCTCTCCCTACCAACCACAGCATGAATCTCCTGGTACTGCAAACAGGCTGGTCCCACCCTCCTCCCAGCTTCCCTGATGGGGGCTATATCTGCAGGGGAGAACCACATCCTTCCTGAACTGATGGCTCTGGAGAACCTGGTTACAGGACCTGGCTACAGCTTCTGGACACAGTGGTGGTGTTTTTTGACATCTAGTCAGCCAATTATTACCTTCCCAGTGTCTGGTATCCTCTCTGATGGCTGTACCTCCTCACAATGCACCAGCAGCACACTCCTAGTGTGGATGTAGCTGTATTTGCTGTCACAATAGGGCAGGTATTGCCCAAAAGTAAAAAAAAAATATGTGTCTATAGTACATGTTTCTGCTAACACAGCACATCAGAGGTCAGACCTCTTTCTACCCTAGGACAACATATGTGTATTGACAAAAATCTGTAGTATAGACTGATATGGCTGCAGAAGAAACAGGATGCCAAAGGTACAAATTACCAATAAGAGGTTTAGCCAGAGAATGAAAATAGTTCTGTAGTAGGTGGCCCAGAAAAGACTCTGCAAANNTAGGTGGCCCAGAAAATACTCTGCAAAGTCCTCTTAAGCTTACCTTGTTTTTTAAGTGCTTTCAAATGACCTCATCCACACTCAAGACTATCTAATACCAAGTTCAAACCTAAACTTTTGAGTTTCCTACAAATAAAAACAAATCAAACAAAGCAAGCAGTAAATGCAGTATTTTACCTCCATAGAAAATCACTGTGTTGTGTAGAAGCAATTGAGCATCTGCTTTGAATTCCTCATAACTCCTGTACTTTCCTTCATTTACTTTCTACACAAAAGAAAACACAAGACTGTGAAAAAACTGTTAAAGGGATGTGCCTGTTTAATGCAGAGAAGCTTTCACAGAAATCTGCATTATGCAACACAGATCGGACACTGCCTTTCCTGCATACAGAAGGAATGGTTACAACTCTTTGACATGGTCTGTTAGTACCTGAACATTGGCTGCACTGGTCCTTTTATGCAATGCCCAGAAGTAAAATAGATTCCTTAATACTTGACCAAGTTTAAGAAAGATTTTTTTGTTTATAACAGGGTAAATCTAGATTAGCTTCAGCATAAGGTATGACCCAGAATATTTATTCAAATTAAAATATATTCCCTGAGGTGAACATCCTTAACTTTAAAATACCAGCTAGTTTCAAATTAATGTTGACTGGCTTTAAACTTGCAGGATCTTCACCTGACAGCCAGTATTTTCTGATGAAAGCTGATTGTGCTAGTCTTTCAAACTCCTAACAAACACCTACATGGAACCATGCAATTCTAGTATGGTCTTTTGTCTGATAAGGAATGCAGCATTTTCAGTTGTGCTCTGTCAAGACCTGTGACAATTCCAATCATCAAACAAAACATCACCAGTTTACAGGATGTTATCAAGGCCAAACAAGGCCTTCTGTGGAAGCAGAAGGTGACAGAGTAAAAGGAAGGCCTAACCTATTTTCAGGCTCAACCAGTGTTGGCAGTACTTCAAGCCAGGCAGTAGTGCTGGTCTCCAAAACTGGCAGGAAAGCTATTGTTTATTCATGTGTTTCAATAATAAAACAAAGGCTTTTCACACCTATGTTTGTAAAGGGCAAGATATACCACAGTACTGCATAGTAATCCAGTTGCAGCAATGAGTAAAATGAATTTGCTGTTCATTTTGGTCATGTGCAGTTGATTTATATGAGTCATGATCAGACCTTTGGTTCAGAAAAGAGGGACAACATATTTACTCGTACTTTATTTTTGGAACAATTAATGCAAAACAGATTATTTGAGCGAGTCTTGTGTTTTCATGATCAACAAAATGATTGGTTCTTTATGAATCATTTCAATGCTTATAAATTTGACACCTACATAAGGGCATAATGACTGAAATTGGAATATGGTCAAAAACATTGGGCCAGATATGCAACCATAGGCACTCTCAAGTCCATATTCAGTGATTTAGCTAAAAGCTATTTTCTCTAAAAATTTTATGCTACCTATTGCTCCTAGTAACACCTTAGTACAAAAGGACTGGAGGATACTCTGTCTGAAAACTAGGTACCACTCAAAATGGTTTTACTCAGTTACCTATTTATGAGGAAAAGTTTGAAATGCTAAGCTCCTATAAGCAATGCTGGAACAATACTGAAATACTGATCACAAAGAGAATTAAACAGGATTAGTACTTAAGTCATGAAGGAGTTTTTGGTCCTTCACTGTTAAAAGACACCATAAGCAGTGTGGAAGTTAGAAAGCAAGTCACTCTACCTCCTGTATAGTAGGAACATCAACAGCTGAGTGCACCAGCCTTCGGTACATTGGGTGTTTGTTGTCTTTCCCTTTCTTGTTTAGATCTATAGCCTGAAAGGACCATGAGACAGTGCATGTTATTGCATTTAGAATCTGCTTAAAACACAAAAGATTAGAAAATGCAATAGTTTGGAATATTTCAGGTGGGGACTACACAAGGCCAAAATGGGGATCCACAATGTGGCAGATTACATGTGTCACACCTGAAAGATGTCCATTTGAGAGGAGCCACAGGCCCATGGCACATCCTGCTCCTGTCAGAGCGATACCAATCCAAGTAATGAGACCTGGTAAGTTGTATGTTGAAATACACACACCACTTATGACAGAGGAAATAAAAGACTCCCTCTTGTAGCCCTCTTCCCTGCACAGTCACCTATAGGCAACCACAATGCATCTTCTGCAGTGCAACACAACACTGAATACACTTCCCTGTTTCAGACTCACCCGCTCCTTCATACGAGAGACTATGAATCGTAGGTATGTGCTCATCTCTTGTTTACTTGTGTTTTTTTTCTTGATACTCTGCCAAAGAAAAACAGGATCATATTATTATTTTAAACTTGACTTCAAAATCAATCCAATAAAAATTCTCTCTGTATTAACATATAATTTGAAAAGGAAACTTTGAATCACTAAACACACAATATTTTAGGGAAAATCTTTCCTGGGAAATTAGTACCACTAACATGTCACAACAACTATATATGTTGCTTTGAATTATGCCTGGGCTGAGGATTTCAGCTACAGAAAAATTACAAGTTTTACTTCCACTTGTATCCATAATAGTTTGTCAAAAGCTCTCATAAAAAAAAGGGCCTAATTACAATAATGCAATGAAGAAAGGCATTTTAAGGAGCACCTTAAAAATTATTTAATGGTCTCTTTATTAGCAAGGCATTAATATTTTCTGTAAAAGAAGAAATAATTTAAAAAATAATATCCTGCACCATCTACAAATTATGTGCTTACTAAGCAAAATGACACAATCTGGGAGGAAGTCAAATTTGTTCTAGCCAGTAGAAACTCAGAGCACTTTTTACTGCTCAAGAAACATAGCAGCTTGGAATTTTGTGTTTCTTCCTTCACAAAATCTATATCAGCTTTTGGAACACAGATCACTACTTTGTAGCAGTTCAGGATCCAGAGTTTTTCCCTCTCAACTTAGACTGGTATAGAGATTTATCCTCACCCTTCAAAATCCATAAAGTCCATCCAGGCTAGGGGGATGCCCTGCATACAGAAAATGGGTTGCTAAAGAGGAGGTGGCTCTCTGCAAATGCCTAATTTGCTCTTACAAACCAGCCTTTCCAATTCCAGATCACAGCAGCTGTGCACAGTTCTGCATGGCCTTACTACAGCTGGCTGAAAAGTGCTATTTGCCCCTTGCTCTGACCTACAGTACTTCTCCAAAACAAAAGCACAGTAAAACAACAGTGTAGGTTCCAGGTTTATTATCCTGAAGTGTTTCTAAATGCTCACATCTCTTGCAAGGCATTTACTCCTCCTCATAACTCCTTATGCACTGAGTGCCAAGCTGAGTTCTCTCCTTCTCATGCCTCACATCACCACCTGTATGCAAACTATGTGGACCAAACTGGCTCAGTTACACCTGCATCCTCAAAATCTGAGGGTCTTTAGCAAGATGCACATAATTGTGCAGATGACTGTTGTTCAGCAAACACAAGAAAAAAACGTGTTTTAATATATGTTCTAACTGCTAACTAAAATAGGTATGAGGCTTAAGAATTACTGATGACTAGAAGTGTGCTATTTTTCACTGAATTACTTATATATGACTCTGAACATATAGAGGGAGCACACACATTGAGTGCAGAGCAACTGCTTTTACATATTTACTTGGCACGAGTAAAAATTACACATTAGCACAAAAAAAAATTGGTAGGACTTGATTGTGTCTCCTCTGTTTATATTCCTTCTGCAAGACACAGAAAACACTAAAAATCATAGCCTGCCCTCTGTACTACAACCTATACATCTCAGAATAGTACTTATTACCTCTTTCTTAAAATAAAGTTGTACACAGCACTACCTGTGAAGCTTGTTTGATTGCTTAACAACGATTAGAATCCTTACAAACTGTGCTGAAAATACCAGTTTAGTCATGAACCTACTTAGATACTACAGTATGCATAACAACACTACAGCTTTCTTCTCACTACCACTGTTGGGTAAAACTCAGCATTGTGGAAAGGGCCAGCCCCAGGTACTTCTAATACCTACAGTTCCTTTAAGCATTATTTGCTTAATATTAATGGTTGCCTGACCTTCCTTCCAAACTCTGGACTGAGACAGAAGTTTATCCTGCACTATATATCTGAATCACCTTCTGTACATTCATGTTTTACTCTGACTGCCATGAGAATGTGTATTCTGCTGGAACGCAAATCACCTATTCAGTTTCTCATAAACCAACACTGCTACTGCAAATGAAAACCCAAATGTGCATTAAATTATCTGCATTATGAAATGCTGCTGTCATTTTGTCATTTCAGGCATTGGAGTGCTGTATGCTTGCTAATGACACAGCATTTTAAAAGACTGAGACTTAATAAGAACACAATAAAACTCACTTGCTCTGCCTAGTCCTTTTATACCTCTTTTTCTGACATGGCTCTGAATTTATCATCGTCTGAATTCATGTGAACCATTTTTCATGCCCTGCTGGGCAAGACAGTTTATAAGAGACTGTGTTGAGATAGATGGTTTACAGTCTTATCCTTCAGATCATAAGAAAAGATAGATAGCTGGCTTTGTATCATTATAGATGTCAGCAATTAATATCATCTTAAGCACCAATGAAAATGATATAATTAACTTGCCAATTCAGGCAAACTTGAATTTTTCCACTTTTCTTTCAATTCCCTACACTGATTTATTTTAAGAAAATTTGATCTCCACGTTCCTCTACTAAATTTTGAAAGGTAATAAATTTAGGGAATTGAAGCCTATGAGGCAGCAAAATGTCTTTATGGCAAGGTTGTTCACCCTTGGTAGAAAGCAAGTTATATTCCAACCTCTTCACTCATTTTTCAACAAAGATTAGCCATTTAGGAGGTACCATTCACACATATTCTTTGGAAATTATAATGTAAAATGTGTAATTTAAAAAAAACCCCAAACCCCTCTTTGTATTTTGAAGACTTGTAGTGTTCTCAGAGAAGTCAACCTAGAGCCACTTAAAGCAGGAAAATAGATATTACTAGATCGGGACTATGCTTTGCACAAAATCTCTTTATATTGCTCTGACACAAGAAAATATACCCACTTTCAGGTCCCTCTATAGCCAGAGTGATATATAAGCAAGTATAAATGAAAATTAGATCTTCTAATTTCCTACTTTCAGGAAAAAAATCAGAAAGCCATGATAGTGGCTTGTGAATCTGTAAAAATAGCCAGATCCACTGTGTATCTTTTCCCACAGTCAGATCTACCAAGATAGGCTACTGCAAACCTTGTTTAAGTTCAAGTTTCTTTCAAGGAGACTGCTAAGATTCAATGTAGTCCCCAAAATATCAGGATTTTTATACTTGTAGATAGTCTATTTGGGGGATATATTATCTTAATATAGGACTGTACTAGGTCTGGCTGAGATGAAGTTAATTGTCTTCACAACAGCTCCTATGGTGTTGCAGCTTAGATTGGTGACCAAAACAGTGTTGATAACACATGGGTGTTTCAGCTCTTGCTGAACAGTGTTTGAAGAGTGTCAGGCCTTGGCAGTTTCTCACTGTGCCCCCACAGTGAATAAACTGGGGGGTACACAAGAGGTGGGAGAAGATACAACAAGGCAGATAACCTGAACTAACCCATGTCATGCTCAGCAATAGAAAGGAAGGGTTTAGGGAGAGGTATAGTCATCTTTAGCTCAGAAACTGGTTGGGCATTAGTCTATCCATGGAGGGTGGGGAGCAATTGCTTTTGAATTACTTTTGTTTTATTTCTCTCTTTTCTTCAATTTCTTCACTTTTTTGATATTTCTTATTTCAACCTAAAAATTTTATTCCTTTTCTCTTTGTCTGTCCCACTGGGAGCTGGGGAAACGTGAGAGGCTGTTTGGTGCTTAGCTGCCTTTTGGGGTTAACCCACAGCACAGACAATTCCTAAATCACACCAATTTTTTTGAGAAATCTGCAAACACTCTGCTTTGAATCAAGGCGAAGTGAAAGCCTTGGTCAGGCATACATGTTTACATAGAGGATGTAGGAGTGAAGTAATAACCTTCACAATAGCAATCCTCATGGAGAAGATTAATGAGATCTGGTAGGTGAAAGGCCAAGGCTGCAATCTAACTCTTTGCTTGTGGGTGCAGGAAATACCTTATATATGCCCTATTCTCTGCAGCACATCTGTTTCTTAGAAGCTGGTACCTGAAGGTTGGATTAACATTGCTCTTTATATTCAATATTCCAGATTAATAGTATTACCTAGCTGTTAAAGAGAGTAGCAATATATTGCAGGTGTAACTTCTTTAGCAATTCTGAAATGCTTATAGTGCAGGAATTCACTGCAAGACTTCACAAACCACACGAGGTTTGCAGCAGTCAGGGGCACTGCCAACAAACACTCCATCCTGCAGTAGCACCAACTGTGATGGCAGTGACTAACCCTTGCACTCCGAGTTACCATGTGGCTCTCAACTCCCAGGGTGACAGTGGTCACTATGCTGCAGTTGCTGCAATCTTACACTTGAAGAGAAAAAAATACAAGAACTCTAAGAAATGCAAGGTGTCAGTGCCAGCATTCTGCCTAGCTATAAGCATTTAAATTACATTTGCTCCATGTAAAGAGGTTTCCATTTCCCTATAATCTCCCATTAATGATTATTTTTTCCCTTTCTCTCTCACCTGTCCTGTGTATACACACATCAAAGAGCTGCATTTCAGTTCAGTGATGGATTATGTGAAGGCTGCTCAATGACAGATACACGTTTCTAAGGCACCAGTTTCATTTTCAGAAGCAATTCAGGTTTCCAGGGGGTCTATCTGTAGAGGGGAATTATGTGCATGAGTCTAATGTACATTCACTACTGCTTTTTAGAAACTCCTTGCTTTACACACTGCCCCTTGGATTTTTTTAGGGCTTAAATTTCCAGAGGAATTTGGTGCTACATATGGAAAGCTTTACTGCTCTACCGCCCTCTCAAACTTCCAACCCTCAGGTCCTCAGGTTTCCTGTACAATTAAGAAAGGTATGCAGGCACATGGAATGGGTCTCAGAGCAATCAATGCACCCCATGTCCTAAGTACTGTACAGAAAAGCTTCTGCATGAGCAAAATAAGGCCTAAGACTTGCCTCCTTCATGATATGCAGTTAAACTAGAATTTTCAAAGCATCAGGTGCTTTTGGAAATGTTACAGCTGAATACACAAATTGATTTCTACTTGTACGGTGCATTAAGCACTTTCTGAATGTGAAGCATCATATGAATTAAATATGCCTTTATGTGCACAAAGAAGGTGGTACGAGGCTCTAAGCGGAGGTTTCCCAGTTTTCTCACTGCTGTGGACAATTTTCTTTATACTTTATTAAGTACATCCTATGCAGTGCCCACTTGTGCCAGCTCCCTGATTTACTCAAGGTGTGGGCTCTGCACTCTGAACCTAATACTGGTGCTAATACTGGTCCCATACTAGGACTTCCCTTTACCCATCAATCCATGATCTGATGGATTTGTGTGATCATGCCAAATCCTGTTTCAAGCATATTTCATCATACAGTTATCTAACAAACTCCTACCACTAACACCCTGTAAAGTGAGTCAGTAGAGCCATATCCTTTCTTCCTTGTATTTTACATTATCCACCTTGACTGGCAGCTAATACCTAACACCCCCTATCTAAGCACTTGAGTTACTCCACATAAGTAACCTTCATCTTTCTGTGCTTCTAACTTTCTACTGTTTGTCATTCTCACTTGTCAGATTTTGTCTGAAGTTGACTGTCAACTGCATAATGTTGTATTTTTATGGACTCTGTGAAATGCTTAGTACAGTACCAGAACTCATAAATAGCCTATTTTTAGAATACTCATCAGCACAGCATTTAAGATCTTAAGCTCTACAGATTACTTTAGTCTCATATGTATAAACTCCAGTAATATTGAAACACTCACTATGATAGGTAAACTGGTTATAATTCCTCCCAAAGCACGTGCATGGAAGATGAATCTCTGATCAGATGACTGTAAAAAATTTGGGAGCTAAGTGAAACCATATTAATAATTCTTTATTTTTGTTTCAAAAATCAAAATCTTTTTCTCTGGGACAAACCATATAGCAACATGCTTAATATTGCCTTTCTATAATTTTTTTTTAATTTAGATCTTTAGAAAAGAAATAATAATAGTCAGTTACACCAACATGTGATCAAATATTCTTCAGAATTTCAAATTTATCTATTTCCCTAAAAAAAACCCTGTATTTTTGCAGTACTTTCTGCAGTTTTTAGGTGCTAAATTAACAGCTGAAGAAAATTAATTTCCTCCTTGTATCTAATCTAAGAGCAGAAATAAATGTATAAATCTTCTATATCCTTCAGAGACCAAGATGACTAACTCTGTCTTGAAAGGACGATTCCAGTAGTGGGGAATGTAATCTCTAAGCTCATTCAATATTAAGTTTTTTTCTTGTGACCTGTCTGCCAGGAATTTTGCTGATAATACCAATTTATTTCACTTAAGATAATCATTAGTCAACAGTCAGGGAAAAATTTCAATCACTGCAATGTGGTTTGAATTGAACTTTGTTTGACTTTTGACTCCTGCTGAGAGTTATATAGGGCACAAAAACATTCAGATTGGTACTGCCAAGTTAAAAAAAAAAACAAAACGAGGAACTGAACAACGTTGTTTATGGATGCAGTGGAGGAAAACCACCAGAGCTCAGAATGAGGTTTGCAAGGGACCGTTATAAATGTTATGGGAGGGAAAACATTTTAAAATTATGAACAAATCCTTGGCAATGTCCTTTATAAAACGTTTCTGAATAGTCAAGTGTGCAAGATAAAACTGCACAGGTTGATCAAACTGATACAACCAGCATTTGTTCAATGAACAATCCAAAGATTTGCTGACCTTGGCAGCATTACAGAAGCAATCTTTACATAAGAATTAAGTGTTCTTTGATTATTTCTCCCAATATAATACATTTTAAACAAACTTTTACTTCACCTTTGTGAAAAGCCTTGAAATCCCCAAGTAAAAAATGTTATGTCTGGTTACAAGAATTAAGTGTGAAAATCTATGTGTCTCTTTGTCCCAGCTATCACTTTGCTCGAACATACATATTTACTGCTGATAATGCAAAGTTAATCCCATTGCCCTTATGCAAGATAGTTAAGCTCTGTTATGTCCTCTGGACATCAGCCATGCTCTCCACATTACCAGCTTTTTTGAATATAGGCCACTCTCTTGCTTTTAAAATGAAATTAGAGCAGTCATTTCCTAGAAGTGTGGGGAGAAAGTAGCAGGAGAATACTGAAGCCTGACATTAGGATGCTGACTCCCACACTTGCAGGGACTGTGCAAGCCTCCTTAGTCCAAGTTTGCAGAATTAGAGTTTGAAATGATTTGAATTAACTACAAGAAAAATAGGAGCTGCTGGAACAGGGGGAGAAAGGATGCCATGGCATTCTCAATGGCAATATTCACAAAAATAGGCTGATCATCACCTGAGGCACTGAGCAAGCCAAAGACCTCTGGGGCAGGAAATATTTAAGAGCCTTCAATACCTCTCCTTAGTCTTTGTATAACAAAAAGGGAACCAGTATACAGAAAGTCAGACAGAGAGCACATGGTTTGAGTTTCACAGGATTTTTTTCAATGTAAATATTTATTTAATATCATTACCATAAAGGACTTCAAGGCTTCAGGATGAAAGTCAAACTGTTCTCAAAACTGACGTATTGGTGCATATGTCATGCAATGATTCAGCATTTCCATCCATTTTACAAGATAAATGTAATAAAAACCACCTCATATACAAGGTGGCATAAACCATCTACATTTCTCACTCTCACCAGGTGTCATCTAAAATTACTGGCAAACTAGAGTGCAGACTGGATCCAGTTTACCTAATTTTAACTATTTATAAAAACTATTAATACTTATTATGAGAACCAGCAATTATTAAAGAGATTTATTTAAAAATTTGAAAGTGACTCATTTATATATGGTCATTCTTTGTTTTTAACAGAGGGAATACTGAGTAGCTAAACTAAAGGCTTGCAATTCAATATTGAGAGGTACAGCACATGTCTCTATTCTTAACTGTTTTTTCCCTGTCACTCATTCTTTTTCATTCCTTTCAATTTCCTTGATGCAGGTTTGATTTTCTTGCTATTTCCCTAAGCCTTGAGAACTCCCAATCTGAGGCAACAAGCAGCACGTTTTTACAACTGGTTCTGAGGTAACACCAGTCAAAAAATGCTGTTTTGAAACAAAACAATCCATGTGTTTTCAACAACTGCTTCTCCATGCTACGAAGTGCCTGCACCCTTACATTCCTTGCAGCACAGATCATCTGAAGGTGAGTCTGCTGCTCTACAGCTTTTAGCAAGGGAATTGCCTCTCCCTCTGGCAGTTTTATGCCTTTCCATAACAACTGTTTTACCTTAAACATTCATACTCATTATTCCCTCCACAGGAAGGGAGCCTTGCTCTGTAGGAAGCCTAGTGGGAACCTCCATTGTGGGAGGTGACACAGAGATGACAACAGCAGGAAATATCTGGCTGATTCACAGCCAGGTACCAGGAAGCACCATCCTGACTAGAGTTAAGTCTTTTAATGACACATAGACAACATATCTGCCCATTCTTGGAAAGTACATAAAAAATACTTGCTGCTGTCTCCCTACCACACTCATAAGAATTGCATTTTTAAAAGAAAAAGCAATATAGCTATGGATGCTATGAGTAAATTCAGACTGCCTTTTCTGCACCAAGAGAATCCAAAGTAACAAGTGAGAAGCAGGATTTCACTCCATATCTTTTGATACTGCCCTCATCAGTAACATAATTGTGGCATTATCATGTAAAATATTAGTCCAATAAAATATTAAGAATGCAGTCATCAAAATACAAAAAAAAGTTATATTATGATTCATTAAAATGACGTGAAGTAAAACCAATAGCATCTCATACAGCAATTTGTTTACTCATGTTGAAGGTTTCACAAAGTACTGCCTTCTTGCATGGCAAACGTAGGCACACACATTCCCACACAGTGAACTGTGTGTGTTCAAATGCATAAGTCAAACTTGTTGGAGTCTTCAAAAATGACCATCTGCTACGTGCACCACATTTTCGTATCTCTGTATAGATGCTCTAGGTATGTACAATTATTTCAATATTCAGTTCTTTATCCATTAACCTGGCCAGACCATCTGGACACCTTAATGAATCTATTAATGAATATCAATCCTCTAATCAGCACATGAAATCTCATAGGTACTCACCCTGCAAACTGGGCACTGCCAGTGACTACTGCTGTCTCTAAGCCTGAACTCATCAGACAAACACTTGGAATGATACACACGAAAACACAGGTCACATATCAACACCTCTCCAGGCAAATGGCATTCAAAACAATACCAGTCATGATTTTCTGTTTCCCAGTCCTACAAGAAATACAAAATATTTTGGTATGATATTTTGTCAAAATCTGCAGGAACTAAGAACAAAATTGATATGTCTTGAAATCCAGCAGCAATTAGACATTATAAACATTTTAAGAAGTGTATAATGTTTAAAAAACAGGGGAAAACCTACATGCTTAAAGATCTTCATCAATTTAATACACACTAACTCCAATAGAATATGAATGCCAAGTTTTAGTTTTTTTTCAAGTGTCTGATTAGTAGCAATTTCAAATATTAGCTCTGTCCACAATGAAAAGTGGGTTTGTTTTCTACCTTTGTGTAAAACACTTGTTGACCTCTCTGTATAGACTGCAAACAAAAGTTTGTGCACCTCAACAGACCATACCTATTTGCTTGGAACTACTTTCCTGGGTTTGATTGTTACAGCATATTTTCAACTGTAATTTTCTGAAGGGCGGTCCCTTCCAGTCTTTATTCTCTTAAAACTGTCAACTTTTCAGTGTCAAAGTGTTGAGTTACATGAAATAAACGAAATCATGAACCAATTACTGCAAGAAATGTTTCTGCTAACCAATCCCAATGCAATTCAAAAAATAGAAAATGTTTCACTTGCCGTGCTCAATAGCACTAGGCTCATTCCTGAAATGCTCTACAGAAGACAAAGGATATGGTTCTGCTGATGCACAGATGTCTTTAATATACTCTTCCTTCAAAATTCACCCCCAACGGCCAAATTCTGACCTTTGAAACATGTGCACAAGCTTTGCTGAAATAAATGAGAGCAACATGCATATAATTTGGAGGCAGAATTTTGCTCTAGGTATCTATAGTTCTAAAACCAAGCAGAATTGCCAGTGGCCACTGTTAAATGTTTATGTTTGTTATCTGAAAAGCCACACTTTTCTCTACACTTAGAAGACAAAATAGCTGTCATATCTCAGATAAAACTCCCAATGCTTTTTCATGTCAAATGTCACTTTTCAATGGGTTCAGATCTCTGAAAAAATTACTCCTATTCTTCAATAAATTATCTTGATAAAAATCTGATCAAGCTGTTTTTAATGTCATGTTGTAAAGGTGGAGTTAGCAATTCCCACCAACTGCCAGACTGGCATTTGTTCCGATTCTCATTTTTCTGTGCCTGGGAACTACAGTCATTTAAGTCCCTGTGTGAAAGGTCTCCTCCAGCGGAGCAGCACAAGAAGTGCTACACAGAAGTGGCACTTTTCTGTCCCTGACACTGAAGAACAGCCGTGCTGTGTATAGAATTCCTCTGACCAGAGCCCCCATGAACATGAGAGATTTAGGGACAGCCTCAACCCAGACTACCTACACTGAAGTTTACATACCATGAATGTTGGATTGCAGGGGCAACAAGTTTAGGGGGAGGGGGGGGAAATCTAACAACTCTTAACCAGTGATGTTTGACCTCAGAAATTTGCCCTCCTTTGTTACGTAATTGTGTAACTTGACCTTTTATAATTTCTTCTGATTTAATGCAGTCTCCCCATTTAATTTTATTGGCCAATTCTGTATATCTCAGAATGGCATAATAATGCCAAACAAATTTGGCTCTAAAGAACACATTCTTATTTTACCAAATCTTGCCTGTTCCAAATTCCATTGGCAGTGTACTTTGGGAGCACTTTCTTTAGTATATTTTAGAAACAACTAAAGATACTGCATTGTTGGTGTATTTGATTTGCCTACAGACTGAGAAAAATCAGGATAAAGTATTGCTTTGTGTATCTTTAATGGTCACTGTAATACGTATCTTCTTTGTGAAATGAAAAAAAAAATCAGGTAGCAGTAAAGGGCCAATTAAGCAAGAAAAATAATTGGTTTTGGTTAAAGATCTATTCAGATAAAAATCAAACTGAGAAGACCCCAAGAGGTCCTGAAGTTTCACCACGGAATCAGATACTAGGATTTTTAATTTTTATTTGTATTAGTTACATATTAGTATCTCCCAGATATTCCATTGTTAAGAAATATGCTGGCAAAGAGATGTGGAATTTCATAATCATACAGAAATATACTTGCTGGCAAGAAAAATCATACACTCAAGCCAGAAACTGTGACGTTAAATAAAACACCAAAAGAAGCTTCCTTCAGTATTCACACTGTAAAATTTTGAAAACATAACTATTTCTAAATACAAACACCCAGGTTTTTCACAGAAAGGATTTTTAGTTTAATGCAGTATATTTAGTGCATAAGTATATATAAAACATTCATTTATGCAATATATTTGAAACGCTAATTAAAAAAAAACAATAAAAAAAGGTACATAACCCTTGTGGACAACTGTCCTACTGAATTCAATAGTGATGTCAGAGGCATTCATTTTCCTCCAACAGCAAATGTTAGTTATTGCTTCTCTTGGTCTACATATGTGTGAGTGGGAAGGGAATGTGCTCCCAACACTTTTTTTTTTTATTTTCTTTTTTTTTTTTTTCCTCCCATGCGGGAAATGGGATTTATTTAAATATGTCGAGCTCTGACTGTCGGTGCTCGGGGTAGGACGGGTCAAAACTCCGCCAGCAGCAGACACGGTTAAATCTGCAATTACCGCACCCACCACCAGGTGTCACCAGCCGCTCCCAAAACCAGCGATCCAAGGGCGACCGCGGTGACAGGAATTGTGACATGTGAGCGACCACTGCCAGCCCCGGGAGAGTCATCCAGCTACATACATACAGCATGTACACTAACTCGGAGTTGGGAGTGATATGGATGAAGGTGGTGGCTAATAGTCAACTAAGCTATCCTAATGGAAGACAGAAACGTAATAGAAAATATGACAGAATTCAAAACCACATAGTGCAAAAATTGTTCACCTTGTTTTTTGCTGCTGTCTGGGAAAAAGGCTGCATACCGTAGGCCTTTCAAAATAAAAACAAAACAAACTTTGTATCTATACTGTAAGCCATCTGATTATCAGGATATACACAAGGCTAGAAAGAATTCATGCACAGTGACCAGGAAATCAAGCTGTTAGTTCTAACTTCTGGTTGCATACATTTCCTCCTGTATTTCTGGAATGCTACCTAACACTTTCACCACATTTTAATTCTTTAAAATATCCCATGTATATATAACATTAAAGAACCCAACACCCATCATCTTCCCCATGTACATACCCACCACCAGGCCAATTTAAAAATCATCGGGATTATTAATGATTGTTAATTAATGCACCCTCTTTGATACATAAGCCTTCTCTAGGCATCTAAACAAGATCCTTCTAACAACATAATTTACTGCATAGGGATTGGCCCCACCAAAATCACAGCAACACCTTCTTTGCTGCATATTATCAAAGGTTAATCTATCAATTTATCGATAAAACTCACGGTCCTTATTTGTGTATAAAAGGTGATACATTTTCCCAGGGCCATGCAGACTGAAGGAAGGATCTCCACCACAGGGACCCAGTTTGCCAATATCCTTATTTTCTGAAGCAGGGCAGGGAAAGCCTCCTGGGTCACTGTGCTGGCAGCTGAAGGGAATCCTCTGCCGGCAGCACTGGCTGCCCAAGTTCAGCAGCACCCAGTGACTGACCACAGCCCTCAAGAGGCAGCAGATTTGGCAGCGTAGCTGCACAGCTCAGATCCAACAGGAGGCCTTCCCCCTTCCTTTTACTCAGCTGCCTGCTGCATTTGTAGATCTATGCATCAGCAGTGCAGCAAATGTCTGTTTGGGGGACTGCATTTAATAGCCAAAGAGCTATGCTCTGTTAAGCAGAGTGGGATCTTGAAATGATATGGGTCACATGTGGTCACTTGTTCTTTATATTCAAATCAGTCAAACATTATATCATGAAGGTCACTTTGCACTGACATAAAAAGTTGAGATTTCTCAGCAACGTGAGTGAAACACAGCAACAATTTCAAAAATACAGCTTAATTTATGACCAGCATGTAAGCTCACTTTTTTTTGTGATTTGTCTTAAGTAGATCGTCTTAGACCAAATACATACATTTATTCTGGAAGTACAGAAAAACAACATAGGACAGAAAATGTCATGCTATCTAGAACATTTGACAATTTAAATACAGATAAACCCAACAGAAAGGAATGAATCATCATGTCGTAGCCTTTACTGTAAAATAAAATATATAGTTGTTGTCAAGGAAAGAATAATTTTAGTGCACAAAGAAAATGTCCATTATAATGCAAATGTACATGGAAAAGAAATGCTTATTCATTAGTAATGGAGATTTACTTAGCTGTAATTGAAATAGGGAATCTGTATGTTGGAGAATGTGACATCCTGCTGCACAATTAGCATACCATTAAGTAGGAGAAGTGAAGCATATACTGACAGTAAAATTAACAATAACTCAGAGGTCACAAATGTAAATATTAGGTCACTTTCATACCTTAGCAAGCCCATAATCATTGTTAAAAAAAAAAAAAAAGATGTAAAAACAAGAAATAAATTTTTATTTTCACATAAATTATATGTAGGTATAGCACATGAAAACAGTATAATCTCCTTTCTTAGGCTTTGTCCAAAAGTACCACTTTGCCCTTTTATAATGAATATTTCATTAACATAGCTCATTTCTTACCTGTTAATCTGTTTTCTCCAAGTCCCTTAATGGTAGCCCAGATACTCGGTATTAAGTCACTCTACTATCAGGTGGAGAGAGGAAAAGGGAGGGGAAAAAAGCAAAACTCTATTCATGAAACTCCCCTTTATGGGGATTTGCTGGTTTCACACTGCTGGACTACATTTCCCAAACAATCCAAACTATGGATATCCTTTGGAGCCAACCAGCAGGCTAAAAAAAAAAGGGTCACATAGATGGGAAAAACAGTTATAAGTCAGTTATCTCTTTGGCTCAATCATGTTTATTTATGAATAGTATACATACAGTTCTGTTGTCCTAAAGTCAGTATGATGCAAAAGAAGGGAAGCACTTTCTATGGAGCTCATGGTTCTCATCATTTCCCGTGTGGCACTTGTCCCATAGCACTCTTTGGGCTTTTTTTTTTCCCCCAGGTGTTCTGTTTCAAGTGCTTCTCCAGAGTTTCTTTGCTGCTGTGGTGTTTCTCTACACCTCTCACCTACCCTCAAACACACACAGCTTCTCCCACGTCCCTGGATTTTCACTTGGAGCCAGCTGTGCACAAACTCATGGTCAGTCCTGTAGGGCCCTATGCTTCATCAGTCTCTAGAGCTCCAACTGTCCACTGGATAAAGAACTTAGAACAATTTTTCACATTTAGGCTAAAGGAAGAGTATTAGCACATTTACAGTAGTTTTCACCCATTTTATATCAAAACAACACTTGTGGTC
>WEIV01024872.1:826248-841646 GCA_013390005.1 Calyptomena viridis
TACTGATGGGACAATGAGAGTAAAGTAGAATCTTTTAAACACATTCCTCTGAAGGCTAAGAGTAACCCTATCAGAGATCATGTCCTTAATGCATAGATCTGTCATTATGTAAACCTATTGGATGGGGCAAATATTTGGAAACACCTGAGTAAGTGTGACACAGTAAGTAAGTAAGTGACACAGATTATCAAATTCATGTTTTNNNGTAAGTGACACAGATTATCAAATTAATGTTTTCAAAATAGAGCTGTGTTTTCAAAACCTGTATACTTCCAATTATTTTCACTGTTTAGTCATCAGCCCACAGTCATCATTAAAACCAGTACTTTCAGGCCCTGTGGCATGCTCGAGTCAGGCACCTGTATTAGTAACAGAAAAAGGTGCTCAGCAGTTCTGTGGCCCAGGCAAATAAATATAATAAATGTAATAAATATAAATATNGCAGTGCTGAATTACAAAGGACTACAAATTGCCTCTTGATCAAGAGCAGAAAAAGCATCTGTAAAACCACCCAGTGTGTCCAAAGTAGAGAACATACCAAACTTCATGGTTTCACCCATTGTCGGAAAGTGGAAAATACTTGATCTGATGTCGAGTGATGATAATGACACTTTGTTACTCATTAAAACTTTCTGAATAAAAGAACAAAGAGAATGACTTTATACCAAGTCAATGTGTTTTGCTTCATCTGTCTGCAGCATTTTGATTCAGTGTTAGGATCAAGAAGTTTGAGATTGGGTAATATTGAAACATAGCCTGGATCAGAAGGTGATTCTTATTTTTGCATAAAACTCTTAAGTCAAGGGTGCACCAGTGCTCTGAACAATTGAGATGGCCATCAGACACATGGTCACAGCACAATGTATCAGTGGTTAGCAGTCAGTTGAAAATACAGTCAATGCTTCTAACTAAAGGGTTATTCATAATGTGACTTAAACAGCATCTTTGGTCAAGTCAAAGACAATGCTTTTCTCTCAAAGATAAAATAATTGCATAATTCTAGTGACTCACTGGGAATTTACAGGCTGTTGTCTTTCAAGCTTTGTTAAACAAATGTTGCTAATAAGCAGCAGGAACATTATTTGAATGACCACTGTGAGGCATTTTGATTATCTTTTTTTCCCTTTCTCTTAGCAATAGAGGAAACAAACAAACAGAATACTTGAGATAACTATGGATCTCAGGCTTTATGTCTTATTGAGTCTACACAGTTAGTGTCACCTCTAAACAGATAAAAGTGACTTAAGAAACACCTAAAAGAGCTAAACTGTAATTTTGAAATGTTTACTCCCAGGGTTAATAACAACACACCCTTTAAAGGCTCCCTTGTGCATTTCTAATGAAATTAGAATGAGAATTTTAACAGTGACATAATGTACATTAAATACATATTTCCATAATTTAAATTACTGTGACTGGGATAATTTTGACCATAATGTTTTCTGCCATGGATACTACTTGTTTCCACAAAATAAAAAATATATTGTTTCACTTTCACGATCTTACTGGTGACTGCAATAGTGCAAAGAGTGTCTCGGTGTTCTTAGAGGTTTCCTGGGTTTCCTCAAAAGTTAAGTTCTTAGCTATGTCTGAGACAATGTTGTCCATTTTAACAGTATTTAATGCAATTCATATTCTAAAGCAATAGTTTCTACTTCAAGTATTTTAAAGCTTTGCCAAACACACTTTTTTTTTTTTAATTAGGAAAATGTGGTCTTGCAAATACAGAGACTGGGCTACTGAATAAGGCAAAGCAATTTTGCAAGTTTATGTGACTATTCTCACCCTGTGAGTGCATTCCATCTCAGCGACGAAGGGATACTGAAAACATGCTTTTCTTCCCTTCACACAACTTTCAACTTGTTTAACTTGATTTCAATATTTACATTACACATCCAGTGGAATAATGCCTGGATTCCTGTAGCAAATTTGCTATGAAAATCCTTGCTAATTGAATTCCNAAACACAACTTTTCATGACTGTTTGTATATAACTATACAATTTCATGTTGCATCTTTGAAAGCGAGTTCTTTTTTTGTTTGATTGTTTTTTGGTTGTTGTTGGTTTTTGCTGGTTTTGGTTGGTTGGTTGATTAGTTTTTGTTCTGTTTGTTTGGTTTTTTAACTACACCATCTTTGGAATTTAAGAATGTCTGAGGATTTCAAGTAATACCAATAATATTTACTGTCTTCCTGTACAGCTGTAGGAGAGAAGACTACACAAAAGTGAGGGATAACTGAGCAAAAGATTTTGCCAGTATTTCATAGCAGAAAACTCAGAATTCAAGAAGAAAGAGCTTCTATGGAACAGAAAAAGTTAAAAAAAGTTTAGGAGTGCATTACTTCCCTGTTCACAAGCACCAACAGAGAAACTATAAATAATTTTACATATAAATTAAAACAAGTTTCATGCTAAGATATCAGAAATTGTGATTTATTTTCTCAAAGACTTTATACTCACAATCTCATCTCCTGGCAACCAATATCCTTCTTGTTCAATACCAGCTTTTGACCCTTTACACCCCACCGTCAGGGTTTCCACAATAAGACCATCCTTGACTGCTAAACTCAGCTGACGTGTGGTTTCTTTTGGATGCATACCATGGACTCTAGACATATACCTGCACACAAAGCACAAAAGTCTTTAAGTGTAAGGGTTAAATTATAAAATGTGTCAGCAAAAGATATACTTTTTTCGAATGATTTAAAATAATACACAGTCTAAGCTTTTCAAAGTCTAAACATTCAAAAGTAATACAGTTTCCCCCTTTATTTCAAATCACCTTTTCTTCTCCTTGCAGCTGTCATGTACACACTTAGACAAATAGTAGCACAGTAATCTTCCTCCAAACCACCCCAAAATTAACACACACACACTGCGTGGGCTTGTCTCTGCCACATCCACTTGTGCCCCCTAAATTAACTGAAACTTGCATTTCTCTAGTACTTCCCATTGCACACATACTATAGAATGAGTGTGGAGATGTACTGATGAATCTTTGTGATGTGTGTGTACAACACATTGATAGAAAATATGAAATTTATGTATCATACATGAAAACCCAACAGCTAGAGTTACTGTAATGTAACTTTTTTTTTTTTCCTTTTCTGGAGATAATCACAGTGATCACACTCTGAGGAAAAGCACTGAAAACAAAACATCTGTAGCTTAAACTGTATATAATTCGACTGTGTAATGTTGATCTTTAGACGGTATAATTTACATCTAGGCCAACGTCAAATATTAACATGGAGTAACCAACATAAAATGATCTTCTCTCAAATAAAGACAACTTCCCTGCTTTAAGATTATTACTCTTCAGATTTTTTTTAGCAAAATTCCAAGAACATATCTATGAGTTGCCGGAGAAGCCAGGAGAGATGCAATTGCATGCAATAATTGAATTGATTTGGAAACAATAGGTTTGTGGACATATTTTCCTAGTTATAGATCTCTAACATTTAAAGAGCTAACTGAATTTCTCTCCATTTTTGTTTCTCCAAGTACTCTGTCTTCACCTGTTTTATCCTAAGAGAGAAATCTGTAATTTGCCTGATTTAAGACAAAGCTGTCAGCTATATTATCTTTTTTTTCATGCTTCAAATGAATTCCAGCAACCATGATTCCTCTGTGACTCTCATCACAAACACCTTCACAAAAAATGTAATTATTATCATGAGCAAACCTAAGGAAAATTTATTTTAAAGCAGTAGCTTTAATAAAGTTACATCAGTTCAGATTTTTTTTTAATAACATTGCTGACAGGAACTTTTCATGCCTTAGAAGTCATAAACTTACAATAAGGAATGAAAATCACTCCAGTGACCAAGCCTCCAATCAACCCCAGTCTTTGAAGACATTTGTCTTTCAAACTTCTTACTGTTTTGGATGCATAAAGGTCTTTCCCAACCCTGCTTTATCACTCAATCTTTTGTGGAAACTGGTTTACATAAATCTAATCTTTTTGTTTCGCTCTAAAAGAAACTAAATGCATATAATCATACAGTAGATTCCTGATTGAGTAGAAGTATATATTTGTGTAATAATTATACAATAATCAGAGCAACACAAGACATTTATAAATTTCTGCTTGGTATCAGAGGCACTTACATAAATGCAGCATGTTTGCAGGATCTTGGGTTTTATTTCTGGGAGGGATGAAAACTCTTACAGGTAGATGCTGCCATTTATTATATTTTACAATGTCTACCACAACATGGTCCAAGTCTGATTGGTTTGTGCAAGATACCACTGCACAAAAAGTAAGTAATAAGAAATGTAACTAATACAGAGAGTACAAAATTCTGTGCAAGTTTGTGATCCAAGCTAATATATATGAATTTTATGCTGTCCAGCAAATAGGGTCAAGGGCCAATCAGAAGATAAGGCACTTCAGTTCTGTATCATACTGGATGGATGCTCATCTGCCCAATCTGACCCTTCTCTGCTTCTGCAGAAACCAAAACAACATGAGAACCTGTTCAAGTGATATTGAACACCACAAAGGAGTTTTCCAAGGTCTCCAAATTCTAGGGTGTTAAACAGGCAGAGACTCCAATCTATTTGCTTCACTTTCAGAGTGCAAGTGAACACCACTAGCTGTGGAAGCATAAAGTGTTGAAGCTTTAAAACTGCATGAAAACAACTAATTTGCTTACATACTCACGTTACATATTTCACATGTGTATGCACATATGCACATATTTATGCAAACAAAACTAGCTTTGTAAGTGCAAATTATCTTTCTCAATATTTGTTAATGTTACTGTTTTTTTGTCAAATTTCCATTTTAACTTTATAATAACAAACTCCCTGACAGAGCCACTGCATTCACGTTGTCTGCAATTTCTTTGAGTCCTTAACAGGTCTCAAAATACAGAGCATAGGCTAACTACCATTCTTCCCATTTTACTGACAGAACAAATCAGACACTGAGCAAGGCAGTGATTTCCTTATGGTGGCATGCTATAGGTCTGAGAATAGAAATCAAGTATTAACCCAGTGCCATAATACTTAGTGCATGCTGCTGAAGAAACCAAGTATTTTTGCATTGCATCATCCCTAGTTGCACAAACCCAGTCCAATAAAATCCTTAAGTATAAGCTATAGATTTTGCGATTTCTTACATCTCTGAAAGAACAGATACATAACACAAACCAAAAACCTTAAATGAACTCAAATCAGCTAAGAGGTTTTAATCTGCCTGTTTCCACTGTGGCACAGTGTACACTAGTGAAAAAGACCACAAGGCTCAGAATCACCCATCTCTCAATCAACTCTCATCTGTGTTCTCAACCAGAGTGAAAGTACTGTCACCAACTAAACTATCTCCTCATTTTCTCCAGCTGTAAATTGTGAGGAATAAATCCCCAGCAGATTCCTGAAGAATACTTTAGTCAGTGTTCAGACTGTGCAGTCTGGAGATCCACAGGGGCTGTTTTCCATGTTTAAAAAAAAATGTTGCCAGCTTTCATAGGAAAGCATACACATGTAGAGAGAATCTTTTTACTTCAAAGAGTAGAACTGCTGTTAGAAAAGTGCCCCTTCCCCAAAAATTTTTACTCCTATCTTGTTTTTTTTCAAAGGACAGCAGCTAAATGAAGAAGTAATTAGGGCATAGGGTTTGAATCAGAAAAGATAGTTAATGTTCGTTAACAGCGAAATGTGAAAAACTGTCACAACATGTGAAAGATGCACAAAATAAGTTAAAATTTTGCCCAAAGACAGAAAACACCATGTCTGGAGTCCTAACTACTACGTCAGCCTCATTATTGGATCAAGGAAAAACAATATTGAAATGTCTTTGTTTGGAAGTGACACCACTAATCCAGTGAGCACAAGTCTTTTCCTGGCACTGCATGCACTGGAGCATCTGGCACCTACAAGTTAAAAACCAAGTAAGAGAGATAAAGCAGTGCTCAATTGCTGTTTTCAACCAAAGTTGATTAGCTGCACCTTGGAGACAGGGAGTTGAAGAAATACTGGTTTGTTACGCTCTTGCCCAGTTCTCCATATCAACAGACTGGGAAGTGTAACACAGGCTATATGTACCCAGACACAAAAAGTAAAGTAAATTTACTCAGATGAGTGAGAATAAGGCACAAAGTCAAGTCCCCTAAATCAGCAAACCAGTCCTCATCAGGCAGCAGGCTGAAACAATCGTTTCAAAATACAATTTAACTGTGCTAATCCCTACTATATAAAATGAGGGTCTGTCTGATGAAAAGTGGAGGTTTGGCCTGATAATCTGCATGTTAAATTCCAAATCTCACCAAATGAGGCTGCGTGTCTGCAGGATACAGAAGCAACTGAATAGCTGCTGAATATTAGAGTATTTATAGGTCTGTATTTTCTCCATTTATAAACTGGCAGCACAAACCTCCTTGACATTAGCATAGAAGAATCTAGCAAAATTACCATTTTTGTAATCAACTTCTATGAGCCTAGTAATGCATGTTTTCACTTATTGCAACACCACTTGGAAAGGGTAAGGATCTTTAGCATGTAGTTTGTTCATTATCACTCTTAAGCAAACCTCTGTGCCACAACATCAAATGTATATATAAATGTGCTGACCTTCACAAACAAGATACTACCAACACAATCTGGTAGATGCACGTGTGCACATACCTAATATATGTGCACATCTGTCTGTCAGCAAAAGAAAAACTTTAGAGGAGAATGATAGAGGATAATCATTAATAGATTCATAGATCATATAAGTATGTGCATACTCATCTGTATTTAGTACACAAAATACCAATCAGAGAAATGTGAAACAACAATTTCAAACCTATTTGGGACTGCAGATGAACAGTAACCATGTATTTTCAAATTTAGCCACAACCAAATATCATCATATTCTTCTGTTTTTATACCTTATTCTTGTTACTCATCCTAAAACCCTGACAAACTCTCAGACAAGACAGAGACAGTTCAAGGGGACAGCAGAGCTGCAGGGAAGGACTCCAGAAGTTCTCACAGGCCTCACAGCACCCAGGGGCCAGACAGTCACTTGCTGCACAGCCCACCAGAGCCATGCTGAATGATGGGGGAGCAAACCTGGTATGTGCCCCTCCAGACTCTCTCTTCTTCACAGCAACAGCAGAAACTCCTGTAACTCATGACACTGCCAGCTAAAACCTGGGTCTTGCCACCTCCTTTTGCTAAACAAAAGTGGACCACAGGAGTACTGTAATCCACCCCTAAACCACTTACCCACCCAATATAAAGGAGACAAAAGAGAAGCACCAAAGTCTGTATGACTAAGTCACGCCTAAAACTTCAAAATAATTTTCTCAAACTAGCCAGTGTTCATCATGTCTTTCTATTCAAAACCCACATCTAATACATGTGCTTTATAACATACCTTAACACTCAAGAACAAAGCTTGGTTTGATCTAAGGGGTGTGGAGCAAGCAGGCTCTAAAGGGGCGATCACCATGGGAGCAAAACAGATACAGGAGTAGCCGGCACTTGCAGGGGATCAGATGGTGAACTTTTCACCTACAGCTGTCACACAGCTCACAACTCCTGCTCGGTGCTCTGCAAGACACAACACGAAGCTAAACCCTGTCCCAAAGAGCTTAATCTATATGGCCACAAAATAATGCATGTGAATAGGTAACTCTGCTCCCAAAGAGCCCTCTCGAAGGCAAGTCTGCTGAAAGGCAGCAAATGGTCTACATGGGCACAGCTGTGTTGTGGCCCAAATAAGAAAGCTGGCCAAGGAGAAAAGGTTACTTTAGGTGGAAAGTGGTGTGTGTGCTTAAAAAAAAATCTCAGTTTTTCTGGACTCATAAGAAATTGCATTTTCAGCCATCTCAACTCATCAAAAGGAAAATACTGAAAAATGCTGCAGAAGCGTCTCTGTACAAGACTAAAGTAAAATACATATAGGAAATAGTTGCCTTATATAAAATACAACAGTGTGACAAGTGTAGGTAGATGCTAATTTTAGTGGCAAACACTGTAATCTTAGTCTGATCAATTATCTCTCTCCACGCTGGATGCCTCCACTCCTCCATGATGTGAAGTAGCAGTCTGCCAGCAGCAGCAGACTTATCTGCTGAGCAACTCTTCCAGGGATGAGTGGAAATCTGATAAATTTGAGATCTGATAAACTGAGATCTGATAAAACTGAGATCTGATAAAATACAGCAGATCCCATTAAACTCAACTGAAAGTCTGCCATTAATTTTAAATGTTACCTACAGGTATATAAAAATGTCCTAGATTCAGGGACAGACCTTAAGGAATAATACATAAAATAGAAGAAAAGCAGCCAAAATCTGCTCTGAGTTTTATATTGTGTGCCTGCCTCTAGTGAGAAATGATGCCTTTTGCTTTAGTTTCAGGGCATGACAGCAGTTTTATAGAAGGCCCACACATTTCTTTTAGGACTTTTTTTTCATTTGAAAAAGAACAGGCCTCTTGGTCATCCTGAAAGTAAAAATGCAATAGCTGGCTGTGATTGATTTTTTTTTTTAACAAATGCAGTTATGTGGCATAAAAAGTTAAAATATGCAGGCTCAAATCTCAAGAATTCATTAGCTATCCTTGTGGAAAGCCAGGTAAAGATTTGTTCAAGGTCTCACTCTGAAGCTCAAGTTGCCTGCTCCCACCAGATGTAGTACTATGGTACCAATCAACTTACATAAAACACAGGCAAAAAATTACGGGTATTTGACATATATATTCTCTGCTTGCCAGAAACTGAGAGCTGAAGACAATACAGACACACAGAGAAAAGTAGAACTGTTTACAGTGGGGATGTAGATGTAGCAGCTCACTTTTGTTTTCTAAGATAGTTTTTTATATGTTTACACATTCTGAAGTTTCAGTTATGGATTAAATTCACTAAGATAAACACAACCAAATCACAAGGTCTTCCTCTGTACTTATACTCCACAAAGAGATGCATTTATATGAACAGGCTGTATTTGATATCCACTGTACTCCACATACAACAGCACACTGCACAGACCATGCAGGCATTGACAGCGCTGTTGCCTCTGCAACAAAATACTTCCTATATGATCTACATTTTATGCAGTCTTAAATTCCAGAAATTACAGAGAAATGACGAATTTACTTTTCCCTCTGACATTAGTATCTGCAACAGCCATTTTGAAGACAAATACACTATCTAAGCAGGAAATGTTTTTAAATTTGTTTCATCTTTCCTTCATAGTCTAGAAATACAGCATTTGCACGAATATGGAATCTAATTTTGTGCAGTGTTTTTATAAAACAAAAAGGATGCACAAACTTGATAGTGAAAGTGCAATCCAGCAGTTCAATGAAAGATCTGCCCGATGTTTATGATGCTGCTGCTGCTGCAAGACAGCTCAGGAGTAATCTTGTTTGTGCATGTTTTAGATACCCCAGGCACCACAGTTTCCTACAATGTTAATCATCTGGGTCATTTCTGTAAAAAGCACAGTAATGTTAACTCAGGTAATTCCCTGATTCAGTAATTTAAACTGTCACTCATACACTTCACTATACACTTATATTGTGTAACCCACCTTTATGACCATGAAAAGCAAGTAATTAAGGTATCAAGCTATTCAATCCTTACCCACAAAAATCTCCCTTTCAGAACTCCTACCACCTTCTTAAGGAGAAACTTATCTAAAAAAGGGCTCTACTCCCATTTTTCCAGCCTAAAAGCCTGTATGTGATACTGTTGGTAATGTACAAGTGTGTGCACTGAGCACGACTGGCAACTGAAGCACTAATTGTTCAGGGGCACTGCATGTATAGGTACAATTGCTTGTGTATATGGAACAGGGCCACTGTTCCATCCACTTCTTTTCTCTGGATGTGCTGAAGTATATCCAAACAAGTACTACATGATTCAAAATGTAACATCCCAGTCAATACCTTGTAAATGAAATACTTAGTCACCTGATATTGAGAATCTCAATCCAAAACATGTTTAAAAAAATAAACACTTAAGTGCTTTTATGATTCAGTCTTTTAGAGCTTTCTATCTAATTTAATTTCCACTCTTATCTGGGTCAAAATCTTTTTCTTTCTGTTTTTTGGGAGGCTTTTGGGGAGGGGTGGTTTTGGGGGGGGTTTTGTTAGATCAGTTTTAGTCTAGCTGAGTTTCAAAATCATCACACTGTGACACAAATGTTCACCTTATTACCATCTAGGGAACAGCACTGGCGCTGGAAAATCCATCAGGACAGGGCTGCTGCTTTTGGTGATGATATTGTTTATAAGAATGGGAATATGAAACCACAGCCTAAAAAAGATGGTATGAATAGTGCTTTAGAGATCATTCTTTCTCCCCTGATTACAGAGAAAGCCTTGATGAGCACTTCAGGCCAGATAACAAGCTGTTAAATGGCCATGTCCCACTCATTTTCATCGTTTACTTCTAATGGAAAATCACATTTATTTACAGCAAAGAAACCAAACATAAGCTAGAAGTTTTACTTTCAAATATTATAAAGATGTTACGATTAGAGCAAAAACATATACTGGTTGTGACACGTAAATTGGTTTGCTTTTAGTAATTAGAAATAAAGTTAGCCTGTTATGTATTTTTCTATGCAAACTTAACTTCAATACAAATATTAATAAAAGTATAGAGTACATGAAAATAAAAATAGGGAAAGTGATTTTTCAAGTCAGTTACACTTCAATCTCTTTCCTTCTCAATAGCTTTACTGGAGCTCATAGTTTGCATGTATTATATTAAATGTTTAAAGTTATAGTTTTTATAGTAACACACAGTAAGGAGAGTTTAAATGAGTATGCACTCATTAGCAAACATCAAACAAGGAGTATGACTGTTGTTAATAACAATGTTTGTGCTATTAGTATGAATCATTTTATTTACCAGACATACTCATGCTCAACCCAGAGATTACTTCACCTACTGAATCAATGAAGAACATTGACCTTTGAGATAGAAAAAAACCCCTGTCGTACTAGCAATACCACATAAGAGCATTCTTAAGAAATATTAGAAAAGGAAAGGAAAACTGATCAAGTAAAATGCATTAGAACATTTGAGCACCTATTTATTTTTTTGCAGAACAAACTGTAGGAACTAGATGTGTAAGTAATAATGTTTCTGATCAAAGCAAATGCACAAAAGCTCCATCTCACGTTCTAGTCCTCAACAAAATAGCCTGTTACGCTAAACCCTTACAGTCAGAATGGTTGCACAGCCACCTACAGCATCCTTTCCATTCCCTGTGGTCAGCACAAAGCAGGGAAAAAAGGTGGCAAGGCTGGAGGAATCTCTGTGAGTCCAATGGTGAAGAGTTTTCTACACCAGGCACTGAATTAGTCTTATAACAGCCAGCACTGAAAAGCAGACCCAGCAATTCAGGTAGCAACATTCTTTATTGCATGGTGGGACAGTGTCTCGGTACCAAGCTGAAGGAACAATTATTCCTAAGAAATTGCAAACAACACTGTTTAATACATGTGGCCTGCTTTTTATGTATTCCTTTAACCGGTTTAATTAATGTGATTAAATAGAATTGTAACGCAAATTGAAGGAATAATCTATACCAACAAAAGCTCGATGGGAAAAAGAGTAATTATTAATATACATTATAAAATCAAGATAACACTTTAAGTAAATTCTACGAATTCTGAAATTTTAATTCTCCTACTACTCAGAGCAAATGCAGCTAGGTTCTATGCAACCTTTTTCCAAGAAATATGTACATTTTTTTCTTATAATCCAGGTTTCCACTCTCCTTAGATACAAATGTCTAAAAGCAGCTCTTAAAATGGACCATTAATACCAGCAATATCAAAATTAAATAATAGCCAAACCAGAAAATCATTATGAACTCATAAACAAATTAAGATTAAACACCCTATAAACAAATA
Source organism: Calyptomena viridis (assembly GCA_013390005.1). Taxonomy (NCBI): domain Eukaryota; kingdom Metazoa; phylum Chordata; class Aves; order Passeriformes; family Eurylaimidae; genus Calyptomena; species Calyptomena viridis. The sequence goes on from WEIV01024872.1 coordinate 838,117, forward strand.
GATAAAAATATCTACACGTAACACAGGTGAAATTCAACGAACATATGCCATGGTGAACACTCCTCATGCAACTGAATCACAATCTGTTCCTTCTTAAGGGTTTTTTTAAATATGAATGTTTAGCTTAGTTTCTCACTTCTCTTTCAACACTTTTTGGATCTGGATATTAAAAATTGTTATTAACTTGCTGAATATTACCTTATTGGTCAGTTTCAGTACAAATTTACAAGCAAAACTGTGTATCACTTATGCTGCAAAAGCTGGTGAGAATCCCCGTACTCTCCTGCATATATTTAGTTCTCAGTATTCTTTTGTTGCTTCATAGCATATAACTGAGCTTTTGAAGATATCGAAAAAATGTAACCTGAATCCACCATTTAACCTCCCTGTGAAACCATCAGTATAAAAAATTAATATACCAAATGTCAAGGCTTTTGGTGTTCAGCATATTTATGTACAACATATTGCTATGCTTGTAACTGCTCATTATGCACACATAATGCAATCTTTATATATGACCAAAGTAGTACTTTTACTGAAAATTTAGTTATTCAGGAGTCAAATGATAAGTTTTAGACTTCTTTTGGGTTTATTAATATAAGGCTCTTTAACCAAATCAATCAAAAAAATTGCTGAAATGCACAGAAGACTTTTTTCCCCAGGATGATCTATGACTAAGGATTCACAAGCTTTAAAACTCCAGACTCAGTTCATTCTCTTGGTTTAATATAAAAATAGTGCTCTTAAAAAGAGAAAAACCCACATTGGTTTGGAGCTAAAAGAAGCAACTGAAGTTTATCATGGGAAACAGGAAAGGAAAGTAAAAGAAATTAAAAAGATGACTGACTTAGTGGTGTCAGACAGAAAGAACTGCCTTGTCCTTGACTGTAACAGAAAACACATAAGGAGGTATTGAAAATGTAAGAGTTTTCTACCCTGTCACCACTTGGTGACGTGTTTCTGTGCTTATTTCATCTAATTCATGTTATCTATAATTAAGCCAATCCAATCCAAACTGAAGTCAGTATTCTCAGAAGTGAGCACTCAGTGGACAGGCTGCCACTGGAAGCAGCTTTATGGACTGCTGAGGAAGCACTATCATGCTTTTTATTGTAGCACCTTGTGCTCCACATTTTTGCTTATGCTTGCATAAACAGGAACTGCTATTACACTTCACTGCATGTATAAAAACTACACTGTACTCTTCTTCCTCAGCCTTTCCCAAATACAAAATAAAACGTGAACTTTCCTGAGCACCTCCTTCAATACGGACCTGTTCCACCACAGTACAACTGACCAGGGTTTAAATAACACTATTTGCTTCACAGTCACATTTAAAACATACACATGAATGATGTACAGATGTGGAAAAGGAGCCAACAACACTGGTTAAAAGTGAATTCAAGCAACCACCATGTTTTCTTGCATAACAGGAGGATGTTCTACTTCAAACAGTTGCTTTCATAGAAACCTGCTCTCTGGCAACAAAAACACAGATATTTTAAGGGAATGGTTTGACAAAGGATAAGAAACCTATAAAAAACAAAACAAAAAAAAAACCCAACAACATTTATAAGCTTTTATTTCAGTCAAAGAAATATCAGGTGCTACAATACTCCTTACTGTTCATGTAAAGTTAAACAACAGGATTATCTAGTTATAAATCCAGTGTCATCTGCTCTTCTAATCTTTCCCTATGGCTTACTATTTTTGTTTATGTGTGACTGTTTATTTGCAACATGCAAAGTACTAGGAAGATTTGAATTTTCAGCAGAGGTACTATAAATAGTAACAGATATTTTTCTAACAGATTTCTCAGCTTCAAATAAGCAATATTGTAAGAATCTTGTTCTTTCAATTTTTTTCTTGCCACTGCATCACATATTCTTATTTATAGACTTGTGTGATTATTCCCTACCTCTTCAAATTGCTCATTTTCTTATTTATATTTTCTTGTGATTATTCTCTGAGAATAAATTGCTCATTCTCACCTTTGCTTTAATCAGTACTTCTAGAAATTGTTTTCTGTTAAAGTAGACAGCACAGAAAGAGAACAGCAAAAGAACTAAGGAACAAAAACAGATATATGAACTTCAACTATTCTCAGATGTTGACTAGAGAAATTTCAGCGAGTGATATTTGGAGAAGAAATCCCCCTCCCAGGTCTAAATGTCAAACTGAGAGGGTCACATACTCAATCTACAAGTGCTAGTGACTCCATCTCAACTGTGGGACCAGAAAATCTCATCATTTTACAGTAATCTTTCACACTGAGTAATTCTTTTCTGGCTTGCTATCCCATCAATGCTGATTAATGCCAGTCTGCACAGACAGACTGGGACTGACAGAGTTTACTCTATACTGGCTTGGTATCTACCCATTTCAGTGAGATGTTCTGACTTAGCTGCACCTACATGAAATTACAATATAACAAAAATGAGTTCACAGAACAAATCTGGGAAAAACGTTTACGAACATTTAGGGACTTAGTACTGGACCATCCTATTTGCAAGCCAATTAAACAAGATGAGAGTCTTTGTATCTATTAATGAAAAAACAATATTTTCCTGTATCACCAATGTGGTAAAAACTTTCTGATTGATGAAACAGATAGTTTCAGTATTGCTTTAGTTGAAAACAACACAAAGCATCCAATTATAGCATTACCACTTTGATCCTAGCTAATGGTCTATCCATCACTCTCATCTCCCCAAAGTTATGATACCTCTACCCTGTGTACTACGGCCACTCTTGGTTTCATTCCCAAACTAACTCATTCTCAGGCTCCATTCTGGAGAAAGCCAACTTCTTCCTCCTGGGAAACAGGCAAAACATGGCCAAGGGGTTAGTTTTCTCCTGACAGAGAACACAGATGTAAACCATGCCAAGAGTGGCTCCTTCTGCCAAAGGCACTCCAGCACTGTTGCAGCATGCTCTGTGTCCTCAGATGCCTTCACATCATGCCCAGCAGCAAACTATCATGTCTCTATCTCCAGGTTTCAAGAATAGCATTGCTGTGGGCTGTATTATTTTTGGTGCTTAGAACCACACACACATATAAACCAAACAAACAATATGTCAGGGCTAAAGAAACCCTCTATGAGCCAAGAGCAAGGTGGTGTAGTCCCAATATATCTGCTCCAGAGGGTGCCAGGGCATTCCCTGGCATGGTACACAAAGATGGTACAGACACAGACTTTATAAGAGACAGAGAGAGAAGCTAATCAACTAAATTAATCATGAAACACATCAAAGGGAGAGAGAAAAAATCATGAGGAGGGAAATACCGAAGAAAAGAATTATGTTTTGGTTCTTCACATCAGCCTTCACGGAACAATTTAGAAATCAGAATAATTATCGATTTACAATGACAAAATCTGTAAAGCACCCAGTAATACTTCTAGAATATTGTATTTACCAATTAGGTATTTCAATAACATTAACTTAATAGATAATGAACTATGAACTAATCATAAAGTTTATGAAATTTTCATATATTACTACTGAGGAAACCCTCACAAAATACTTTT
>WEIV01024872.1:842014-875644 GCA_013390005.1 Calyptomena viridis
TTTAACACACTTTCAGGGATGAACAATTTGTCAAGCTGTGCTCTTGACAGAGAATTCACAGGATATGGGAAGCCATTTCCTCTCTAGCACCTACAGGAGAACTAATACCAATAATACTCATCTAAATAATTGACATATGAAGTTAAAATTACCCCAATACCAACTCCGGACAGAAAAAGAAGTCATATTTCTTGATAAATACCTNTTAATACTTCTCTACATGAAATGACTTTTCTAAAAAAATTGCCAGAAATGCAGCAAGCTTACTAATTTCTTAAAGGCTAATTTCTTAAAGGCTCTAACTTATGTATTCAAATTTTCCAAGTGACTCTTTCCCTGATATAAACCAGTTTTCAATCACTTCTCATGAACTATTTCTTTANCTAATCATGCATTTTTCTGTTCTTGCATTTCCCCCTCAACAATTTAAAAAGCAAAGCATACTTGATTTAGTCTACTTTTAATTAAAGGGCCTCTTTCCTTATAGGCTTTTCCTGATAATATTAGAAGTACCTTCTAGTGCTCTTGGCTCCTCCTACACTATCCTCCTACTCTTATGTTCTCTACAGAAAATGTGTGCCTAGTTCTGTAGATTTTCTTGCATACTTTCCATTACCAGTATCTTCTGGAAGTCCTTCTTTACCCCATATACTTTCTAATAACTACTCTTAAAGTGTACAGGTTACATTTTCCATATTTTAATAACATAAATTTGTTATATAAATTTGTCTTTTTTTACATGTTGAGTTGAAACAGTTCAGAATCTACAAAAAATGAATCCTCTTTTTATATTACACACATGTCCTCCCTGGTCATAAAAAGGAAATGTTCCTTGACACGTACAGTGTCTTCTACTCAATACCAGAAGACTAAGAAAAGCAAGAAGTAAATGAAATAAACAGGAATATGTTAGGAAGAGGGAGACAACCATGCTGAACTACACACTAGGAGAAAAGCCAAGAAATAGATTTGCTTAAAGATAGCAAACCATCTGATGAAGAAAGCAGCAATTCTTCAGAGCAATTCTGCTCTGAAGGTGTTTGGACTAACAGGTCACAAAATACACAAAACAACTTGTCTCTGACAACAAACAAATGCTAAAACTAAGGTAAAAGAAAATCCAATCAGAAATCAAACAATGAATCATCTCTTCAATGTGTGAAGTTCGCTGAAAGTACCCATTTGTCATCCACTATATAATACAGTAGGAAGACTGTCACCTTAAAAATGAACTTACTTTTTAAAAAAAAAATTATCTTGTAGTTTTTCTGTGACCTTACTCAGAAATATGACATGCTTCTATAAATGAAATTGTCATTATTACTTGCAATTACTTGTACTATGCAAAGCCACTCTTTCAGTCAATCCCAAGATATATTAACACTTTTAAAAAATGCTACTAATTCAAGGATTAGAATCCATATGCTCATAATTTTCACTTTTGACCACTGTTTGGTTTTGAACTTCCTTATTTTTCATACTTTGGTTTTGAACTTTCTTATTTTTCATACTTTTGCCTATGTGCCCAGACCCTGATTGATCTTTCAAGGAATTGCAGTTGACCTGACCAAATCATTTCTGAGTCTGGAAGAATACATCAGCTTGTCAGTTTTCATCAGAAGAGATACTCTGATGCCATGCTGATTTCAGAACTTTATTTTGAATATTATGTATTATGCATACTCATTTATTATGTCATCTGTGTTTCTTCACCAATGACTAGTACTATACAACAACTCAAAGGTCTTTATCTTTTTCTTGCCAAAAGTTATCTCCATAAGAATATCACATAATAGAAACAAGATCAGTGTTCATCACTCATGTCACTGATGTGCATGTGGAGCATTTACAGGTCCCAGCACTTTTAAGATTACTCTTCACTGCTAACACCTTGAACATCCTTCTCAAAATACTGAGGCTGCTTGCATTTCTGTTTAGTCACTTATTTTCTTCTGATTAGAAATGAGTCATACAATCTGGATCTAGACTGTTTTTTAAAAAATCAAACTACCCAACAGTTACCAAGAGCAGTACTTCTTTTTCTAGTGTCTAATTACTTGTTTTCTCAACCTTGTTTGTAATGATTTGTCTGACCTAACTTTCCCCAGCTAAAGTTATTTGCACTATCTTAAACTAGGCATCTCTCATAAGAGTGGGATGAATTCCCAGCTAGACATGCCTGTCTCCCTTTATTATATCTAAAAAGAGCACAAACAGCTAACAAACTCAGCTAATATATAGCCTGGAGCAAGTAATTTGAAATGTTAAAATGGAAAGTGTATAGCTTTAGTTTACCCACTTGTCTCCTTGGAGATATGATGAAAATATATATATGCTTTAATGCATCCTGAAACTCAAAAAATGAAATTCCTTAAAATACAATCTCCTTCTCAAGTCCTTTTGGAACTCCTTATCTCTGGGAAGGTGCTTTTCAGTTTAATGGTGCATTTTCCTTGTTGTAGACATTAATTCACTTGGGACATCATCTTTTTTCTTTCTCCTTCATTGTTCACTATGTTTGGAGAACCTTGAACTGTTACATTTCTTCTATTTATGAAGTCAGTTTTGCCTGTCACTTCCACTCTGAAGCTTCCAAACTCTGTCAGTGGACCCTGTCATGGACCATGTTATAATGATTTTCACTTCGTTAGTCACCTGCATTGTTTATAACTCTCCCCTTTTAATGGTCTCTGGCCTCATTATCAGTTCACATTGGTTCTGGGAACTGAAGAGTTGCCAACTGGTTACTTTTGCTCTTTTAAATTATTCATATTGATTACTTTGACAAATGTGACGTCCATGTTGGCCTGGAAATGCAGACAAAGCAGAGAGGCACAAAACCTCCCTCGATTTTCAGTGGCTGCTACAAGTTATATTGTAGACCTTTTTACACATTGCAAGCTCCACAGAACAAAGAATATATTTCTTGGTGAATGCAGCGCCTAATACACCTTGAAGAGTGTTTTACTGGTATTAATCACATGTGGTAATCATCTCATGTCTTCTTTAATAGCATCTTATGCACATCTTGGCAAATACGTGGCTTCTTATTTATTTAAGCAACCCAACACCGCACATTTTCCTTTGTCTTCTAGAAAAAAGTCCTCCACTGGCTTATCATATTTTCCTAAAGAAATATATTATTTATGGATTTTTATTGCCCTTTTTGTCCTTAACTGTTAGATCTACTTGTATTTTGACCAAGCTATCAAGTGAGTACAACTCTGAAATGCTAAACTCAGTTAAAGTACTATAAATGTTATATAATTCCTGAAGATGCTTGTGCAAAACAAATACAGTGTAAGATCTCAATTCAATGAATTAAGCCTCACTTTAGGATCTTCAGGTGCCCAGTTTGATAAGTTTGGCTTTTTAATAATTAAATAATTAGTAACACAGAAGTGCATGTAACTCTTTTCACACTCTCTCACAATGTTTACTCTCTCTGTTTCCAAGGGCTTTTAATAGCATCAACCTTCCCCCTCATCAAGACTTTTTTTGGAACAGGTCACTTACTTTGTAATACGGTCAATGTTAGCAATTTGCTTCTGGTTCCGGATTATTTCTATTGCTGCCCAAAGATGCTGGATAGCCTTTGTATCTGCCTGTCGTCTCTTCGTTAAGCGTGCCATGACCTGTTTACTTGGTCAGCTGCAGCCAATAAATATAGAAAAATACAACAAAAAGTCAATAAAAAATTATGAAATCAATTACACGATGATTGCAATAAATATGATTAAAAGGAAAAATTTATTGTCCCATAGTTATTCAGTTTGTCTATATCAGCATGTTTTCTTGTGCTTAAAGAGCAGTAAAAAGCTCAAGAAAAAGTAGTTTGCAAGAATTCCTTTCACATCACATAATCTATACAGAAGACGAAAGGCAAGCAGTAAAAGATATCACATCAATAGCAAACGACTCAACTTATGAAACTGCTTAAGAAAAGTCACTTAGTTCACATCTGAGTTCCCTAAAATTTGTTAAAAATGCAAAGCTACCCTAGTCTGAAACTGCCACGGCCTCCTGCATTGGCTGAAACCTTTAAAAAGGGTGAGTGGTGCTTGACTACATCACATGGTGTAAGCATGAACTCTGAGAACACAGGGAAAAAGCTGGATGCACAGTTTAGCACACAATTCAGTTCTTGGAGTATTACTTTCATATTTTTATAATTTACAGCTATTTAAAAAAAATCCATTCTATGAGCAGAAACTAGAAGTATATTTTCATGGCTGATAAATATTTAAAAAAAAATATTTTGGAACAATTCCATTTCCTTTAACATGCTAAAACCCAACAGGACCAAAGTGCTTCTGATGGCATTTACCCATCTAACCAACCCTGAACAGGAACATAATGAGCATCTGGCTTTGTTTACAAATTTTCCAAAAGCTCGAGGCAATGAGTACAGATAAGCCATAAATCGCCTACAGCTCTACTACAGGCACCAAATCCCTTTTTAAAAGCTTAACGATGCATTTTGATCACTAAATAACTTTCTTCTAGTGCCACCACTTTCTCAATGAAAAACATGACTGATTTATGAGTGCTACCAAGGTCTATAATTTATTTTAGAGCTCTGTCCTCAGAATGAACTCTGTGGTATGCATGTAGATATTTGTAGCTAGCAGAATATTAACTTCAGTAACCCAAAATAATATAAAAAATGTAAAAACATTTCACCATCTGTGCAATGTTAAAGATGGGAATTTAAGTATTAAAAGTGTCCCCGCTCTCAAATTCAGAAAAACGAAACAGATTTCAGTATTCCATCAGTTGTAGCAATGTAATTTTCAAGTCAATGGGACCTACAGGTACTTGTCAAAGAGGGCTGTCAAGTTTTACATCCAATATTAGCTCAGCAACGCTCACTCACTCTACAGGTGTAATGAAATGAACAGCAACATTCCATTATTAAGGGTAAGAAACAATTTAACAGCATTATACTCAATGCTACATAGCCCATTTAAAGAAAAAAATAAGGAAAAAGGAAGATGATGTGAAATGGTATGAGGCACCTCTGGCTGCAGGAGATTGCAGGGAAGGGCAGAACAGAGCAGCACACAAGAAGATGTGGGCTGGTCACACATTGATCCCACATTTCTGCTTTAGAAATCTCTTCCCACTGGGATTTAAACCAAGGGCAACTGGATGGATTTCCCAGAGAAAAAAAAGGCCAAGTATATGCTTTTGATGGAAGAATAATAGGAAATGTGACAGACATGCAGCTAAGAGCGACAGCGGTAGATAACATCGCCCGAGAGCGATTCAGACAAAAAAAGTCTCTCTTGGGAATAGTGGGAGAAGACACAGCATCCCTATGAGCTCCTCTGCATTCATTTCACAGAACATGAACTTTTACGAGTAAAAAAAACCCCACCTCCTAATTTGTAAGAAAAACATACAATTATTTGTAGGGTTTAATTTTTAAGAGAAATAGACCTGTAAAATACAAAATAGGTGAGACTCTAACACAAAAAACGATAATCCTATTATCTTAGCATAAAACTTTGTTCCTAATACAGAACTGACTGAAAGTGAGATCATTCCTTTTATTCCAGCTCTTTAAAACTCTCTGCTATAAAGGCTGTCAGACGATATGGCAGCCAACAAGCCGGACATGGGTCTCTTGCACAGCATCACATCCACATATGAGGATCGAGGAGGAAACACTCACCCTTCTTGACCCTGATATCAGTGTGAAACAACAGACCAGTTCTCAGTTTATTTTGTAATAAACGAAGCGGGTCGTGTTATCCCAACTTCTTTAAAAATAGCCGTTATTTTTGGCAGCCCGGCATATGGCCGCCTGTGTGAGTGTCGCACCCGGCACGCCTGGCACAGGGAATGAGGGGGTTTTCTCTCACGCCCCCACGACACCTGCGCCCCAGAGCCCCAGCACAGGGCAGGGTCCTTGGGAAGCCACCTGCTGTCTCTGCATGGCCCCATGACCGTGCTGTGCTGAAGGAAAGGCTGACCTTCAGGGATAAGGAATTCCCCCCTTGTGTCTCCAGGGCAGGAGAAGCCAATGTCTGAGGCAGGGAGAGGGAGAGTGAAGGAGCTCCATAATCGCAAGTTCCTGAAGCCCTGTGGCTCCAGAGCAGCACCTCGGATGGCTGCCGGTGGACACAGGAAGGCCTCTCTGTGCAAAGGCCCTACAGGCTCCCATTTCCTCTGGAATGTGTTTTGGAACAATTTCTGCGACCACTGCGCTGCTCCATCCTCGAAGCACACACACGCCCTACCCTGTGCCATGGCCAACTCCAGCCCTCAGCACAGGCATGCACCTCCCAGTCCCCAAATGCACAGGGAGGTCACACCACTGGAGCAGGAGTTACCCCCCAAAACACAACTGCTGTGGGTGGCCCCCCAAATGGCTCCGTCCTGGCTGGCCCCCTGCTCCCACTGCTGCCCACATGGGCATAGCCATGGCTCTTCCTCTGGTTTGTCTGGAAATAACAGCAGTAAGGATTCTGACACACAGGACACAACAATCACACCCATTCTGTTCTTTTTTTTCCTTTGTAAGATACAATAATTTTAGCACGTGTTCTGCCTTCAAGGAATATATGTTTCATTTTCATAACTTTGGTTTACTATTTAAGGGCACTTTTGTTAAACTCAAGAGTTGACACTCTTCTACTGAAATAGCAGTTCTCACACAACCATACTGCCAAAAATACCAAAATAAGTACTTTTTTTTCAAAAGCCCAGACTACTTTAGAGTTATTTTAATCTTTTAATTGCATGGTGTAGAAAAAAATATAGTCAGAAAAAGATTAAAAGATTGTGGTGTCTGCATGGTAAAACCAACCACAACAGTCTACTCTCTGTACTTTTGCAAAAATAGAAGAAGTTTTCTGTATTATTACAAAAATCTTAAAGATAACTTGTATCAGACTATTAATACTTCATACAATACTTTGGAGTTCTACTTCCAAGCAACAGAAAATGCTCCCAGTGCTTCCATGTGCACAACCTATTCATGCAAATAATAGTTTACAGTTTAACAGGAAACACGTTAGATTCTTAAATCTGTATTTACCACTCCTGAATATTTGCTTATGTGTGGGTTAATATGAGCATAAACATGCAGTGTGTGTGATTATGTGTAAGAATCTAAAGCTCAGAGGTTAAATATCCAAAAAAGCTGATTCACCCATTTTAAAGAAGTTTGAACTCCAGAGACTCTTTAAAACCACAACACTGAAATGTACATTTACATTTAAATACTTGAATATGTTTCTCATCCTCCTCTTTTGCTTTTCATTTCAAAATCCTGGAAAGAAAAACTAAAAGCTGAAGTAAACATTGATTTCCTATGTGTGATTTGCTGGGCATCATGCTCATTTAGCTATGGTATCCCCTGTACATACAAACTTATTTGCTTCGTGCCATTTCTGTCATATTCTGCTTGCAAGTTTATGGTAGGATGCACCTTCTTGGAGAAAGGTTGGCAAATACAGATGGTATCCGTGGTATCCTGCAGAATGTAAGAAATATTCTCCTAACAGAGAAAGTTTTGTGTGGCTGAACTGTGCCAGTTCACATACTTCCATTACACCCTCACTCATACAGGGCCCAAAGCAAATAATTTATCTTCTCAATTTTCAACTCTCTAACTGTTCCTCAGTGCAATCTGAGTATGGTTTTACTGTACTTTATATTTTGAATCCCTCTTTAATGTCCTGAGTACATTTTGAAAATGTACCACTTCACTGTATACAACTTTCCTCAAGAGCTAAATGTTACCCACACTTCGCACAGGCAGCTCAACAACCTGTGCTTTATCTTGGGAATACACACAGCAGGGCTTATCTTCTCCAAGCCCATAGCAAAGTGTGCATTGCCACGTGGTGGCAATGTCACAGCAGTGGCAAACAAACAAGGCTACTGGTCATTATCACACACTTGGCTGAATCAAATGCTGTACAGCTGTCTCCTGCAATAGCAGTAGATATGGAAATCTGCACTGCAAGTCAAAATAAACAAAAATCACCTTGCAGCATCCAAGGGATTTAGCTCAAGGAACCTCCTGACTTGCTGCTTGCATCCAATTTAGCAGATACTATCAGGTAGTAAGTTTAGTTAGAAACTTTCCTTACATACAGAAAAAACTGAAAGGTTTTTTTGCTATGCTTCAGCTGTTAAATACCATCATCCAAGCAAAATATGATGCTTCTGAAAACTTAACTAATGAATTGGACTTTGCACTGAAGCAGACGGTGTTGCAGTTGGGTGCTACTGTTCTGATGGGAGCTGCTAATTAAGAGCTGACAAGTAGTAGCTTGTTAAATCTTCTGTTCATACTTCCCTGTAAGTGAGGCTACCTGTGGCGCTCGTCCCTTCCAGTGCAAAGTCAAACAGGTTAAACTTCATCCCTGCTATTAGCCACCATTTGGCTGAGATTCGGTATGCAGTTAATTGCAACGGAAAGAAGGTTTAAGAAGCTGATCCTTGCCAGTGCTCAGCTGCTCCTTTCTGCCCTTCAGCGTCACATCCCTGGGGCTTGCTATTATTTCTTCCACACTAAACGGTGAAAAGATTTCACTTCTTCCTCAACAGGAGGAAGAAGTTACACTCAGTCCTAGTTTTTGTGGCTTTCATGCTGTGAAACTGGCTGAGGTTGGGTGGTTAGGAAATTTAAACACAGAATTAGCTTCATATTTATATGAACGTTTATTTATAGATATTTATATGTACATTATAATATGGGTTCTCACACTTCTTAAAATGTAACATTTTATAGTCAGCATAAAACTGCATACATCAGCAGTATAAGCAGTTCCAAATGTTTTGCTTTGTTTTGGTATTAAATAGGAGCCTCCTATTAAAATCCAGATTACAAATTTGCAAATTGATGCAGAGTTTGGGTCCCTGGGCTTTATACAGGTCTTTGTTGTTGTGTGAACTTCTGTAAGCTTACAATTTAGTTTACAATTTAAACTGCTGCTAAGACATATCTTTCATGACCAGTTTAGTTGGTGACTCTTTAGTCTTCCCTTCCTACAATAGCTGCGAGTAAAAGTGATAATTACTCTATTTTTACGTAAGAAAGTGCAGGGGAAAAATATCTTGACTGAGAAGCAGCATAGGTCATGCATGGCAGGAAAACAAGAGGAGGTTTAACTTCAGGTTTGCCTTCCATTGCAGGTGATCCAAAAGTGGGGGGAGTAGCCACTATGGTGAGGACAAACTTTCTGGCAGGAGTAATCCCACATTTTGCTTACCAACCACTTGTCTTCATTACCATGCAAGATTACAAGCATAACCAAGGATTAGCTGGGCATGTGGCAGCAGGAGACTTTTGTGACAGTGAAGCTTATCAGAAATGAAGATTTTGCATACAAAGTAATTTTCAAATGTTTAAGAATAGGCAAGTGTTTTGGTATCACTAGATATTTATTCTGGACTTAATCCCAATGCACTAAAATCAACAAATGCCTTTCTGCTGACTTTTCAGGGTTTTGGAGTAAACTTTCAACTCTAGGGAGGTGTTGAATGACATTAGTGAAGCTGAAAGACACAACAAAGGCTTGTGGCTAAAATAGGCAAAATTTCTTTATTAATTAAACTAAACTCAGAAAAATCAGACTATAAATTAATAAAAGTTACTGAATTCTTCAGTGTGCTTTTTTGTATTAGGAGATTAGTTCAGGCTGTAATGCTGTCATTCTTGAAGTTATTAAACTACAGAAGACTTTTGGATGTTGAATGTGTGTCATTCCTAATGAAAATCTTTTCATTTCATTGTTAGATTAAGGTCTATGCAATATATTCAAAAGAGAAATTTATTAATATAATTATCCTAAATATATCCCAAATATGTCCCATGTGTAAATGCAATACCCCTGCTGTTCTATGCAGCCCCATCTTTTGCATTTCCCAACTACAAGGTTTGTCACCTTGATGTCACACAACTTTTTGAGTGAGGTTTTGCATAGCCCCATAGCCCCATAAAGTGCAGTACAGACAGAAAACATGACTGCATTAATACAAAACTGTAGTGTTTTCTTCTTTCTCTCTGCAATTCAATTTTTTTTCCAACTCCTGTACACAGAATACAAGGAAGCTTTTGCTGTTACCTTGTGCCATTTCAAGATGGCAGTGAGCCACTGTAGAAATTCAAGCCAAGGACAGTACAGAATTACAGGCCCTAAGAATACTTTTACTACACATATGCGTAAATTCTATTTTAATCCCTGCTATTGCATTTACTTCATTTGTATTTATTGTATTCAATTCAAAATTATTAAGTAAGTGTCCTTCACTGGGGCTAAGGCATATGGCACTGGAAATTTAAGCTCAGACATTCTGAATCATCAATACATAAATAGTAGAATTCTTTTTATTTTTCTATTGAAATCAAACCTAGACTTTCTTGCTTAATTAACTAACCCCGTTAGAGAGAACTTGACAAATTTTGAGGTGTCATCCCAAAAGAGAATTTTTAAAAAGTGTAAGTATAAACAGAGTATAACAAAACCTGATATGAAGCACCAACACCAGCTGCTGAGAAAGACAGAATAATAGTCATATACACCAAACAAAGGCTGTCAAACAAAGTGGTTTTGTTTGCTACCAAATACAAATATATGTAGAGGGCTAAAATGTAATCCCGCATTCTGCTGCCACCTCAACCAACCTCGGTCTGGAATTTCACAGACAATAGCAAATGTCGTCCTAAAAATTGGAAGGAAATTATCCTTTGTTCCTGTCTGGCAGAAATCACTGAATAAAATTTTATCTAGCAATGTAAGTTTGGAAAAGAGAACACAGCTGCCAAAGAAAGTAATACAGCTGAAAGAGCTGAAAGGAAAAAGCCAAATCTGTTACTAGCAACATAGCTACACAAGCTTCTTTCAGCTGACTTTTTCTTTCTGTAATGGTTGTCATCTTTTACTCCAGGTACTGTGCCTAGGTAAGATGACAAACATAATATATTTTCAGCTAAGGATTTGTCTTAATACAAGGTTCCTCATTGATCTTTTAAAATAAGCAGTATATTCCTTAGTATTTCAACTTTTAATAGGTATTAAGCACATTAAGAGTATTTTTTTTATAGCTGGTAACAAAATTAAGAGTTATACAGGAACATCAAAAACTACACAAGTTTTTGTTTTACTGAGAAAATCGGATTATATCATTTGGTTAGAGAAAGGTGCTAACAATGCCAAGGTTGTGGATTCAATATGGGCCGTTCACTTGAGAGTTGGACTTAGTGATCCTTGTGAGTCCCTTCCAACGCACAGTATTCTGTGAAAACAATGATTCAAAGCAGTGCTGGGCATTTTTTTACCAACAGGGTGGCCAAACACTGGAACAGACTTCCTTGTGAGGTGATTGATGCCCCAAGCCTGTCAGTGTTTAAGAGACATTTGCCCTTAATACACATGCTTTAACTTTTGGTTATCCCTGAAGGGGTCATGCAGTTTGACTAGATGATTACTGTAGGACCCTTACAACTGAAATATTCTTTTCTTTTCTATTCCACTCTATTGTATTCTATATGACCACTGAAAATGCATACACTATTTAATGCATTTATCAAACTTCTAAATCAACATAATTTCAATTAAAAAAAAAATCTGGTTTGTTTAAGATTAGTTAATGAAATTGTTACACTAAATAGTTTCCACAATGGAGCTTGCACTAGTATAAATGGCTTTAAAAATATGTTTTTTGTAAAGCGATGCAAGTTTCTCATGAAGATAAACTTTAGCTCCCAAAGTAATAATGCCACTTACTTTCAGGATGATCATATAGTAGAGTAGTATTAAACAGACTTTAGGCTGTTCATCTCCAAAGAGTACTCATCTTTGGTCAAAGAAAATTTCTATACAAAATACAACTAACACAAACTAACACTAACACAACTTTTACATCCCTAAATAATGGACAGCTCATACAAGGTGTTAAAGATCATCCTATGCACTTCATGTCCCCTATCATGAAAAATAATGAGATTTGTTTATTTGGGGAGTTATCAAAAATAATGTTTGCATCCAAAACGGTACCAACAATGCTCTGGTCCCTCCTGTATGAATGCACAGGCGCATGAACAAACAAGCAAGTTACACATACAAGCATTGATGTAAGAGGCTTGAACTAACATGTTTTACCTTCCATTTGCCACAGACTAAGAGCATGAAGAGGGTCGGTTACAGAAGATTAAGTGACACGTGAGGACAGGATCATGTTCTGAACCCATGCTGCACGCTAATACAGGCTTTCAGTGGTTTAACTACACTCACTACCAAATTCCGTGTTTTCCAAAGCAGCCTGAAGCTAAACCACTGAAAGATGCTCAAGGAGAATTCATGGAAGGAGTTAACTCCTGATGAACAATCTGGGCTATTTCCCCATGTAGACAAGCCCTTAGTAAATAGATGCTTCCTGTCCACTCACTTGGCTGTAGTGAGCAGAGATGATTAATGCAGCTATGCATCCTGACAGGCTCCAATGCTCACTCCGTCACAAAAGGGGAAAAATCATGGCCAAAGAAGGCTGATGGTGAGGGCTGGAATTTTGGTTTGGATGATAAATAGATGCCACTTTGATTCTGCAACTCTCTCTAATAAAAAGAGGTAAAAGACATCTTAGAAAATACTAAGAAATGTAAATAAGAAGAGTAGCTCCTTCTCCGAAAGCATCTTCCTTTCTGCTCTGAAAGCTAAGGAGGTTGATAGTTCTGTAAGCCTCAACTGAACTGATGCAATAAATTTCTCTGTCAGTAAGTAAGGTATAATAAATAAGGTATGATGACATAAATAAATAAATCATTTTTCAAGGTATATTAGCAGGGAATGTAATTCTGCATAAGGTCAGTTTCTCACTAAATAATGAGAGAGATACATTTTCCAGGTCAAGGAATTAAAAATGTATGGAAATAGACTAAATCATGAAAAAAGATAAATTCATTGCAGAATATGTAAGCTGTACGGTAAAATAAGGAGCTCATGTTGACTTTTGGCAATGTAATGTGAGATTTCAAATTGCTGTTCCTTCTCTTTCTCTGAACTACACACAACAGACACTATCTTCAAAGTACAAATTGTGATTCTTGTGCTAGCAACAGGACATAAACCTCAGATGTTTGTAACAACTATTCCTCTAACCAGGCTGCATTTTTATTGACAAAGGCAGCTGAATCAATTCTTGTTGCTCCTTAACAAAAACAAAGTCTGCCTGAACTTGCCTCTTTCAAAGCTCTTCTTTTTGGTCTCTCCCTCTCTATAAATAAAAGCACAACTACACAACTTCTAAAACTGCTCAGATAACGAATTAATTTGAAGTCAGGGTGTTATGCAGGCACGACCACTTTTCTCCAGCAGTCAGGCCACAAGCAACATTAGCTCAGAGAAGACTTTCTCTTGTCAACAGTCATCTCCAGGAAAGCTGGTACTATACAAAGAAAACAAGTAAAATTGTGAACCAACTAAGTTTTCCAAGCTGAAGTTCCTTCAAAGCCAATATGTCTGGGCTTATCCCTGGAAACCTTCAGAAATATGCTCAGAACTTACAGAGTTAAAACATTGATCTGTAATGCAGGTAAGATGAGCCAAAGATAAACACTGCCAAAGCTTACAGACTTCTACAGCATTAATCAAAAGAAACTTTAAGGCAGGGAGAGGATCAAATTGTAACATGTGAGCATTAGATCCTGCTTCTGAAATTCAAGATGAATGTCAGAAATAATGGACCTGAAAGTTTCATGCAATGCTCCCCCAGCTGTGGGACAGTTCAGCAAGACAAGAGCAAGAAAAAGAATAAAATATCCAGCCCACCTCACTTGGTTTTCTTCTCTATGTTTTTTTGAGAATGTCTTCCCTACCTGGCTTAAAAGTACACTCTGAAGTGTATTTGGAGTATATGCTCTCTCCTTCATAGGCAGTACCCAAACTCACTAATTACATGCATTCCTCTAGAGCTCTCCTCTCATCCTGCCCCAAACCAAGTCTATCATCACTCTTTAGTGAAGCCTTAATCCTTATCCCTTTCTAAGGTCCATTTTGTTTCTTTTTTCCCATTGACATTTAAAATATTTTTTTTATACCTCAAAAGCAGGTAATTTATTATGTTTGCACTTTCTTACTTTAGATTGCCCCCAGCTCTTCCCCAAAATGTTCATGTCTGGACAAGGATGAAGCTTGCGTAGAGGACAATTTACAGACATGTGAGAACAGCAGTTTTCATAAAAAACAATGTACAGTAAAAAACAACTCTATTCATAACTAAACAAATGCTGAAGTGGAAAACAGTTGAGTATAATCATGACCCTTTTCTTGTTATCCTTGCTGCAAAAGTTGACAAATAAAACATGGAAAAAAATGATAAGAACTAAGTTTCAAACCCACAAATTTTATAAAGAGAAATTTTAAAAGCCAAAACGTTACTCAAAGAAATAAAGATCTTCCAAAGACCAGATCGAGGTGATGGAAATATGTTGCCATTACTTCAGATAGCATCAGTTTCTCAGCAAACCTGGTAACAGCTGACATCAAGAAAACCTCATCCTACCACTGCAGGTTAGCATGTCCTTCGTATAGGTTTAAAAGAGACAGAAGGAATATATAATATAATTTTAGCTCAGAAATATAATTCTCTAACCAGCTCATGGTTTGGGGGAGATTGGCAAATGGTTTTTTCTGGCACAGAATTTTTCCCAACACCACTCACGTAATCTGGGACTGCAGTCTCAAATTTGTTGAGCTGTTTTGAAGATCTTGGTGGGAGCTCTAGTATATCTCTTTTGATACATTTTCTATTAGCTATAACTTTCACAGGTTTCCAACTCTTATCTCTCCTCTTCTTTTACTGAAGCCACCATACAACATGTCTTTATTTTTTAATGTAGAGAATTCTTCTCAAGGTTTCTCCAGGACCAGTTGCAGGTGAACAGAATTATGCTTTTTTTTCTGAAAATCCATTTCACATCAGCCTGATTCTTGCATTTTACATCTGTTCTGTATTACTTCTGTGAGAAAATTATTACTCTGACCAGTGGCTTGCTATTATATTCATATGCATGTCCATGGCATATGCTGGAGATACAGGTCTGAGGGACAAAAGAGACCTCTGCAGCTCCAAGACTATGGTACTTCTCAATTGCAACATGATGTTCTTCCTCTCCTCTGGCAGGTGCACCTGAAACCTATTTCTTCAA
This sequence comes from Calyptomena viridis, assembly GCA_013390005.1. Lineage (NCBI taxonomy): Eukaryota > Metazoa > Chordata > Aves > Passeriformes > Eurylaimidae > Calyptomena > Calyptomena viridis. The sequence goes on from WEIV01024872.1 coordinate 857,181, forward strand.
GCACTGAAGATGATAATGTTGATGACATAGAGCAGATTACAAAGCCCCTTAAGGGAGGACATTCCTTCCTGAACACTCAAGAACTCTTCCTGCTCTATCATTATCTAGGACTGAGGTTATTAAAGGCAACAGAACCATATTGTTCTATTCACAGCCATTTGCTCTGGACACAGAAACATCAGATTAATAATTTTGTCATCAGAAGTAGGAGTTCGCTTTTCAGATTATTTCAGGTTTTCTACTACCAACATTTGGCTGGGTTTTTATTTTATTTCTTTAACCTGAATGCAGGTGAATGATCCAGAGCTCTGACACAGAGACTTATCTCCACAGGGTGAGGGAAAATCACAAAAGTGCAGGACAAAACTGGACAGCGTGCCATCTCTGTGGCTACCAACAGAAATAAGGCCAGAAAAATTAACTAATCCTACCATCAACTTATCCTACATTTCAGAAAATGTCATTCACGACATACAGCCTTCTGCTGTGATTTCTGCAAAAATCTTTTCTGCCTAACACAAAGAAAATGAACTGCAAGAGTATCACAACATTATGGTACTATAACAAAAGGCAAGTCTGTTGACTGGAAGCTTGGATTTACAATACAATATTCTCCAGGAAACAGAGGAAATAAAATGCTGGAGTTCTGACAGTCTTTCCAATCAATAGCTTATTTCATCATGTGGTGTTCTTTCAACCTAGGCAGAAGACCTGGAGTCCACTGTGCTGCTGAGGCACCTGCCTGGAATGACTCCAGTTGTGATGCCTGATGCTGAATAGGTCATTTAACTCCAGGCTACTTCATCAAGCAGTAGAAACTACCTGAAACACAGTCTAACACTTCATCATCCTCTTAAGCTGCTCCCTTTCCTGCAGAACTGAACGTAAAGTGGAAACAGAGAGGTTAATTTGCTCCTGACAGGGTTTTTGAAACTGGATTACCAGATTGCTTGATTTGAGACAGCTACTCCTTAAGAAAGTGGTTATTTTCTCACAGAGGTGTAATTTTTATTCTCATGTAAGTCAAATCCATTAATGAAGAACACCAAGTCTAAACCTGGGAAGACTTCATAATAGTAGTGATTTCCTTACAAGCTCGTATACATGTTTCTTTTTGATACATTTACATGCTAAAATTCATTCTAAAATGGTCTGTACAGTGTGCTCAGCCTCTATTTCTATTTCACTTGTTCATGCCTCTTTCATAAAGGTTTAATTTAATCTTTAATTTGCTCTTTTGAATACGACAAGACATAAAGCAAGACAATGAGAGCTTCTTTTATGCTGAGGAGCATGGTTTCTTCATTTCAGTGATGCTGATGCCCCAGTGGGTGACCACAAAGTGACTGTCACCTTGTTCTACCTTGTAACATGAAATCTAAGATGTTTTTCACTGTTTTCACTTACATTAATAGAAACAGAATGTGTTTGTCCAAGTAATGACATGCTGAAAGAAAACTTATGAAATACTGAAATGGTCATTTCTAAGTGAAGAAAGACCAAGGTATCATTTTAAGACACTTCACATCTGTTCTCCAAGGGCTGAGAGATTCTGACTTTTACCACCTTTTTTTTCTGTTGAAGATAGTCTCTTATTTTATTTTTAGACATGAGATATCCTACCGAAACCAATTGTGGGTTTACAATCTTCACTGAGCTCCAACAACAGAAAAAAACTCCTTTTGAGGGGACTTTTTAGGCTGTGTTTGTCAGAGGCTGCTGCCACCACAGTGGTCAAGCTAATTTGAAGCACTAGTTTAAACCAACTGCAAGAAATTTTCCTCCCCAGTCTAGCAGCATGGCTGTTAAACAGACACTGTCCTGTCTTCCTTCATGCTCTTTCTGCAGCCTTTGAGCATCACAGTTTCAGTGTGCTAAAGAAGACACTGACATTCATGTCAGTCTCTGGATTGCAGCTTCTGAGTTTATGACAGATGGGAAACCAACAGAGGAGTTAAAATCCTGTGAATCCACACACAGCTTATAGCCAGTAGCCATCTGGCTGGGGATCTACATAATACCACAAGAGGATGACAAGAAAAAAAAAAAAAAAAGAGAGTTTCATTTGCACTTCCATTTCTCTTCTCCTTCTTTGTGTTACCTGGTTGGAATATACTTAATAATCACATTGCAAATAGTCATTCAGCTATTTCACACAGGTTAAACAACAATAGTATTTTCTTACTAGCACTTTCCACACAGAAAAGCAAATTCATTGTTAGGCAAAAAGTCCAATACATGACAATATATAACATTTGTCTATGGTAACAGACAGGCAGCATTTAACAAAAGCATAAGCATTTAAGGAGAGAACAGAGAATGGAAAGCACCAAGGATCCCATTCAGCAGTGCTTCCAGTTGCTCTATAAAAGCAATTCCAGCCAGAAGTTGTAACACAGGGCCCCTAAAATATAATTACTTGGGAAAAAAATGTGGCCAACAAAAGTTACCTAACCTGTTCAGAGAAGGAAGCAGCTCTTTACCCCTAAAATGTGCTGGGAAGGCTGAAAATCTGGTTTTCAAAGGAAAAAAAGTATAAGCTTTATTAAACCCCTTTTGTGCAGCAGTGTGTTCAGCTAGCTTGAGCCAGGAAACATACAAACCTTCCTTACAGACAAAACCCCTTTTTTGCCTTAACCTGATGAAATGTTTAGCTAGGCACTTTCAGCCCCTGCATGTTTATTGGCGCTTTACCTTTCTGAAGAGAGCAGATTTCTGATGTAAAGAAAGAGTACAGCCACTAGACCAAGAATTCTTTCCCCTGTGTGCTGTGTTGCAAAAATGAGAGCATATTAAGCAACCTGAGAACAGGAAATAACACTGACAAACAAACTGATATTCTTTCCATAGCGTGGACACTCAGAGGACGTTTGAAACTTCATCTCCCCAAATCAAGAAATGTTTATTCTACTTTTGGCAAGGCTGCTGAATGCTTGTGTGCTCCCTCCTTCTTGTCCAACTGTTTTACAATCCTTTCAGTGAAGCAGATAGTCACACTAGAGCAGAAATGAACACTGAGCTGCACAGTTTTTTCATAAAGCGCTCTCCTTTGAAAAATGTTATTTTTCAGGTGCCAACGTGGGTTGTGGAAATGCACTAGTATTTACATGGGAACATATCTTCGATTCCTTCACCTCACCTGGAGCATCTGGCAGTGGAGATGAACATTGCTGAAACTCCACTCGACAGCCAGTGTCCTACTGCGAGTCTGTTATGTTGTTAATGTAACCTCCAACATGAGACTGGAAAAACGGATTGAAGGCAGACATCTATTTCTGAGCTAATCACTCCACGCTCCCTTCACACTTGACATGATCTACTCAAGGCCGCAATTCATCTTGTTGTGAAGCAGACATCGCAAATAGGTCAGATGAATTAAGCCCTAAAATTAACCATTTCTCTCCAGGGAAGATAAAGTGAGATTAGGATGAGGAGTTCATGTGGCTGGATTTAAATCACGTGCACTTCACTCAGGCTGTCTGTTTTAACCAGTGCCTACACTTACTTAGTTTAAAGTAGTGCTTACAGCTGAATTTCTTGCATCTCAGCTAAGGGCTTTAGCCACCACACTATTGATTTTTCTGGTACTTTGCATTTTTTGGATGAAAAATGTAATTGTTCTGATTTCAGTTTCCACATGGACATCTCTGAACAACTGAAGATATCCTATTTTCCCCATCTGCCTAAAGAAAACAAATGTAGTTGTGTTTTTCATTGAGAAAGGCTTAAATAACTGTAATTTTTTCCTGAAAAACCCCAAACAAATCCAGGGAAATTTCATTTATAACTCTAGTAATATCACTGCAATTCTAATAAAAGGACTGATTAATGACAATGTCTAATATATATTCTAATTTTCAGTGGGGAATAATGTACATTTTGAATTACTTTTTTCTTGTCAGATTGAGTTTTATATTAAGAAAAAATGCAGTGTAAGAAATTTTTAATTTTTCTTACAAGAAGTGTAATTTTTATAAATGTGACTAACTAGCCAGACAAAATGAAACTGCAAAAGTAGAATTTTCTTCAGTATTTTATGACAATACCTTGGTCAAGTAGGAACAGCTAGGAAAGAAAATTAATATCCTTAGGTATTTCAAGGGGCTAACTTTCCCTCACTTTGACTCATAGGTCACAAGGGTGTTTATTTCAGATCAGTAGTACATTCATTTAAAGTAAAGCACAAGTTTTTCATCCCTTTTTATAATGCTGTCTTTATCAGCACACAGCTAATCAAATTTATTTGGTTATTCTAAGCTTGATTTCTACATGCATTGCCTCCAGTTACCTCTAAATAGTTTAACAAGTACAATAAAAAGAAGCTGCAAACATGTAAGTAGTGAAAATTTTCTATACTGATGTGTTTTCAGTAATTTAAAATAAGCACCTTCCTTCATTCACAAAGGTTCCCTCAATTTGACCCTGAATTTTAGGTACTCTGTGGAAAATTAGAAAATGGAATGTAAAATAAATAAATTTAAAAAAAAAAAAAAGTTAAAACCACATGTACAACCTCCTTCCCAGAGAAGCTGTTTATGCTGTATGTGGAACTTCATCCCACAGGCCAGCAAGTGGCCACTGAGGGGTCAGGCTGCTCACAGGCCATGCCCCAGTCCTTAAAGGACTCCTCCATGGAGAAGGTGCTGCAAGAGCAGTTCAAAACATTTAGGATTTATTTGACACCATAATCCAAGCCTTCAGCCTCAGAAGCTGTCTTTGTCTCTTCCTTTGATTTAGTAAGGGTTAATACCATGTTCTTGTATCTGCCAAAAACATGTTACTCTTTCCTAATTTGCTAAATAAGAAGAAACTGTATCTAAATTCTTTCTTACAGCTTTTACTTACACAGGAGTATCCCACATAGGATTTAACTCTGTATATAGTCCTCATATTGCATTTTAAATAAAATATTTTAACTTCAGCAATTGCTATTTAGAGTAAACCTCAGAAATAAAAAGCTAAAGCAAAATCAGATATAAAATACACCTCCATTTTTATGTCAAGAGAAATTGCCTACTTCATGCATTCAGTTACCTTACTATCGCTTATAAACACGGGGTTTTTTGCAAGAATTATAACTCATTTACAAAAAAGGTGAATTAATTCTCAAAGTAATGTGTAAAAACGGTTCAAGTCAACTTCTATTTGATGTTGGATCAGGCAATTTTGTGCTTTTGCAGCTCGCAGCATCACCACATCACCAGGTTCTTTTGTTTCAGACCGTGCTGGTGTCATTCAACACAGCAGCACAGGAAAGCAGGGCAGTGTTCTGTGCAAGCATTTGTTATGAGATGATGATATACAGAAAACTGTATCCAGCCCATAACTATTGCTAGGAGCAATGCTTCAGAGAAATTAGGCACTACAAATAGCCACAATGACCCTTACTAATTGCAGAAAGCTTTGCAGGTGACAGAGAGGAACAAGGTCTTTCTGATGTTACAGGTAATGCGCTTATGTCTTAAATCATGAGATTTGATTACCCTTCTCTAGGCATGCTTTGCTGCCACTGTTATTAGACTTTATATCATCAAACCCTTTTTGAAAATTGAACTGCTACATTTAACTATATGACCTCCACAGTGAATTCTACATGTTAAATGCCCACTGTCCAAAACACCATTTATACCTTATAAAATTGCAAGTTACTTGTAAATGTCTGATTTCTTGATCCCGTTTTATGAAGCTGGAAAAGAAGGAGAAAACAACACAACCTGATCATTTCCCTTCTTATTTCATATAACTAGGTATCTCAAAACTAATTTTTTCTACTACTTCAATTCCAAAACAGAATACATGCCCATCCTACTCCCTGTCACCTCACAGACAGGACCTGCTACACCTCTCTATATTATTTATACATCTACACTTTATAGAACTTTGAAAATTTTAAAATTTTAATGTTATAGACTGAAAACATTAACTCTTTATCTCTTCTATAGTTTTTGGTCTCTCTGTTATGGTTATCAACTGCAGTAAGATGACTTCCTGACATAACCCTTTAATCCAAACCCCTCCAGCAGGACCACAGAGGAATGAAAAGGAGTTCCAGAGATGTTTTATCCCCTTCAGCTATTCTCTTTAAGAGTTATGGATTTTTCTTTACTCTTTGAAGACATCTGTATTAAATTATCCACACAACAGTAATCCTAACAAAAGCAGAACTTATTAAAACAAAGAGAAAATGGAATTAAAACAAAATAAATAATTTGCTTAACATAGCTGAATTTACAGTTCTCATACATTAAATTAGATAAGGCATAAACCAGATAAGCTTGACTTCAGATAAAAAAAAAAAAACCAAACAGAATCCTGTAGTTTATCCTTTGAAATTAAATATCCCTTCTGACCACACCAGTCAGCCTGTCAATGCCACTTGCTGCTTAGAGACCAACAATTCCCTTTTTGTCTCCCACAGATATGCTTAATAAACCCCGGGTCGGGTTTCCTAAACACGTCTCCAAACACAAAAAAATGGGCTTTGGTAAACAATTTCAGTCTCCATTCTCTGAAGAGTTACAACACAGAGGAAACAAAAAACCTTAATTATGATTTATGACTGCCTTTTCAAGGTTTATGACCCACTTCAAATATTGCCTTTTGCTAACCATCCTGGCTGGGTATCCAGGTTTTGGCTGGACCCATGGGCAAACCTCATGGAAAGTACACTCCCTTCCTCTTCCACTTGTCACATGTGATGAATTAAGGCTCACTCTTACAATGAGTTACACCTCAAAGCAAAGTCCAATGGACATTTGGAAAAAATCAGTCTTGGCTGATGTCTCAAATGACAAATTGTTCTTTGTTTCCACCTTTAAGGGTTTTGGGACCCACATATAGAGTTTTTGCATGAGTACACTGTGTCATTAGCAGGTGGTATTTCCCTGATACAAGCAGAGCATGACTCTTGGACAGCTATAATAAAAACTGATCTGTCATAGCAACTTTTGCCACTTTGCAAGTATAATGAAAATGTCAAGCTTGTTTCTTCTCACATACAGCCGTGGATGAAAGCATTCTAGCAAAAATGGCTTGGATAAGCAGAACTTCTTTCTGTTAAGCAAATAAAGACACACTACAAACAGTCCTGCTGAACAGGTTCCACACTGGGACACCAACACAGAGGTACCAGAAGAATGAGGAGAGTGGTGAACAGATCCCATCCTGTACTATGCGTTATTAAGTAACTATTCACAGCTAGAGCATAGTCTTAACCATTCCCAACCCTTTATTCTTCAACCTCTCCAATAAACTTGAAAGGAGAAAAAAAAACAACAATCCAGGCGAGAAACACCGAAGCCATCAAAGTAATGGAGATATAATTGCAGAGGTAACTAACAATACCCACACAGACTTATCTGATCTGATACAGTCCAGTGCTAAACCAGACTACTGTAGTTAGGCAAGAAAAAGAAGTAATCATGACTTGAAAGCAGATTCCTATAGAAAAAGGATTGTTTGTGACTCCCAGAGCTGGAACTATGTCACATACCATTTTTGATACAACAGAAGCCTTTCAAGAACAGGAATTCAGGGTGTGGCTGTACTTTGGTTCCCTAAAGCCAAAAGCAAAAGAACTGTGATCTGAGATCTGTTCAATAGAACAATGTATTAATTATTTTTTAAAATTATTAAATCATACATGGGACAATCTTTCTAAGCTCCAGATCAAGTTAATTATAGAGGCATGCAGAGTTACTCAAACATTCAATTAAAATAGCATTGCAGAACTGCATTTAAATTGTATCATCACTCTGACAATATCCAAAACAAAACATAAAACAAAGGTCAAACTAGAGAACACTATGGAGCAAGTTAATACCAATGAAAAATGAGTACAAGAAAAACAAAACTATTCTCCAGCGACAAATGGTAGCAGAGAATGTGACAAGGGATGTTATTCCTCTCCTTTATTGCTGCTCATTTAACAGAAGAAAAGATGGAGAAAAGGAACTTCAACATTTCTAGTGGGAAAAGAAAAAGACAACTCTGCCTTACCAGGTAACAAGGAAAGAAGGAGCAGAAAAGAAGGTGCATGGCCAAAATAGGACCTCACTGCTTGCACGTCTCTCTCAAGCTCAAGGACACTCAGACACTGCTATAGGTGACTTTATTGTTTTCTAGTTTGCTCAACAGTTTCTTACAAGGAAATAATGTTGTAATTGACTGAAGGCAAGGATTCCTTCTTAAAAACAACGAGAAAAAAAAATCTTAATGCTTTGGTAATCTCTCTCTTAATCCTCTCTATACATATCACTGGAAAAGACTTCAAAAACTGATTAATCCAAAAATAATTATACTCAACTGTTCTCCAATGAAGAATAAAAATGTATTGGAATGCAGCTAATACACAGCATCTTCCTTAAAAGAATAAATTACTTAAATATTCTTTCAAAATGCTTTCAAATGTATATATTATCAATAAAAGTTAATGAAGATCACCTAAAAGTCGCTAGTGGATTCCTTCCCCAAGATAATTTTTCTCAATTCTACAGAGTTTCTGCAGACATTTGAAATGAGTCCAAGAATATACCAAGGCATTTAATTCTTTCTAATGTAGAAATGCTTAGATAGCATGCCTGTATCTGTGAGGAGAAGGAAACAGCTCTCTTTGTATTTACAGGAAAAATATGTAATATATTAGCTATAAATTAGCATGATACTTTGAGTAGTAACCATAAAAAATCAACCTTGATACAAAATTCAAATTATTGAGAAATACATTCATTTTAGATCTTGACTTTCTGGCTACCACTGCACCAGAATACAATTAACACTTTTCTGAGGCTCCCACAATGTATATTCAAAGAGTTTTTATGACTAAGTGATACATGAAATGATACAAGGGACCGTTTGAAGTACTGCAGACTAAAAAGAACATTGAAAAACAGTAACTGCCATGTTTGCACACAAATATTCTGCATTAGCAAAGCTGAGATAAACACATCACCAGGATACAGTCTCTTTAAAGGTGGTGAATTTGGACAAATATTATTGGTCTTACATTAAAAAACGTGACAGAATGGCAGAAGTCTGTTAACAAGCTAATGTTTTAGAACAACAAAGTGAGGACAGAGAGTATTTTAAAGACCCATTAAAACCCTAGGATCAGCAAGGTCAGCGGAGATTGCATAGTTATCCACTACTTGGGGTGGATGCTGGAAGAGTGGGAGTTGAGACCACATTTCAGGGAGATATAGGTGCATACTTGTGCTGCTAAATATGCTGAGACTTTTTTTATTTAAAAACCAAAAGCCAAAAACCCCCAAGTAATTTTAATTACAATAACTCAATTTTTCTATTGCCAAAAACCAACATAACGTGATTAACAACTGTGGATGTGCTCCCAGGCTCTGTGCAATCATTATGGACCACTGCAGGATAACCAACAGATGCACCACTCACTTGTGACATCTCTGGCATTGTATTTGCTGTCATTTACGAAAGTTAAAACCAGATCTTTCAGTATCTGGGCTATAAAGATGTGATTCACCAGGACCACACTACGGTTTACGTGGGATTTGGAGAACCCTCAGCAGCACCCTCCATAGCAAGGAGCTGTTCCTCACCAGTGCTGGAGCAGCTGATGGACAGCCCAGGCTGGGAGTGCTCAGCTGCCCTGCTGGAGTGCTGCCACTTGCACAAATAATTAAGTATTTATTCTAACATGGCTGAAACCTGCAAATCCTAGATAGCTGCACACTCCCTAAGGTTAGAAACACAATGTCTATGTGCCTCGCTTACCCACCACATGTAAAAGCTTAGAGATCATACTAGGCAGGAGAAACTGACTTTCCTGTACATTATAAAAACCCACCAGTAAATAAACATTCACCACTATGATACTGTCCATTGGTTTGTATCTGGAATTTAGGTTTTTCTCATCCCTAAGGAAGGAAAAATTAAAATTACAGTGCTTTTTTTTCCAATTTTATTTTTACTGACTATAGAAAGCAAAACTTATAAAAAACAGGTATTTGTAAAAACCATACCTATTTCAATTTTGACAAAATATGGAGAAGGGAAATTAGGTGCTACATTTTCTTAATACATTATGCCTCCAGTGACCTTCAGCTCTGATGAAAACTGGCACCAGTCATTTTTTAATTACTCACACAAAGCTCTGGATTAGTTAAAGAACTTATGAACTCTTCAATACTTCAAATACACTGTTAAAGGCAAAAATGTAAATGGACTTAATTCATAACATTTTAAATGCAGAGGGTGACAATTCTCACAACAGCACTGTAAGCAAGCAGTGGAAATCCCATACAATGGGTTTGAATGACAGCTGGGCAAAATCTGGCATGTCCAGAACCAGGGACAGAGGGAAGGTGGTTGAGAGATGCCCATCACCACCGACACAGAAGAGCATAACAAAAAACAGAAGAAAGGCTCTTGTTCACAGGTGCCTGACACAGAGAACTCACATGGTCAGGGCTGAGATGGAGAGCACTCCTTGGGCAGGCCCCCATGAGAGCAGGAGTGCAAAATGCTTTCCCTGAAGACAGTATGGCACCACTGTCCTCAGAAACCAGCATGATGATGGGATGGTATCGGGAACTGAACTCAGGTAGAAATTGGCAAAAGAAAAAATTCTATGGGATGACTCAGGCTAATTCCATGAGAAAACATTATCTTCCACCAGGTCATGTCCACAAGGCAATTCCACTGCAAAATCTCACAGTTCAAACCATAAATGGATGTATTTGTTCAATACACTCAGTACTGGACTTGCCATAGGGTACAGAGCTCTAGGGTACTAAGTATTAACCAAACTCCAGAAAAATATCTAATTTCCAAAGCTCACAGATAACCCTTCAAGAAAAGACACTAAGAGTGGGTAACAGAGTAATTCTTTTTCTCTAGTTTTAACTCCTAGTATCCTAAAGAAGTTGAAGGTTTTTTGTTAGATCTTCCGAAGAACTTCAAAACCCTGCTCACAATCTAAAGCAGGGGGAGTTGAGTCTTTGAAAGGTTAAAGGGCTTGCCCAAGATCTGTAAATAGCAAACACAAATCTCCAAGCTCCATCTCCCCTCCCTTACTCTACTGTCATGAATCAGAAATAATCCTGCACTAGAGTTTTATCCCAGGGATTACAGAAATTACTTTAAAAGAATGCATATGGGAAAAATACATAAATCAAAAGTTCTGACATGAATTCTAAATAATTTGATTCTAAGAGAAGTAAAGTTCTAGTTCAATTCTCTGCTCCAGTTACAGTCTCTCTTCTAAAAATCAAGCAACTCATTTCAAAATAACCAAGATGAATAAATACTCTTTTCAGTAGAGCAGCAAATCAGGTAGATGGATGTCTTAAAGATACATGTTCAAAGTTTCACATCTCATTCCTGCCTATGGCCCTCCAGTCTCAATCCTGACAACAGGAAATAGCTTTTATGAATAAGCATGTTCTGGAAGAGACGCTGGACTACGTGGCTGATAAACAGACAGATAAGAGGTACAGAAATACAAAACGTCAAACATCCATTTACCACAGATATCAGCCCAGGAGCTTGCAGTAATGTTTATGCAGATAAGAAAAAAAAAGATCAAAAAGAAAGCTATGCAAGTAGTTTGGTTCTATTATTTATTATAAGATTTTGGCTTTGTAAATATAAATCAAACACAAATGTACAGCACTGCCATGGAAATAAATTATATTAGATATCTATACATTAATATATTCCAGTAAACCAGTCTAAGGAACAAATCTATCCATAATTCAGTCAAGAATCTGTACAAAACCATACTATTAAATTTCTATGGTATGTGAAGAATAAAACAAGTTTAAGCAATACAGTTCTTCAAATCATATGAAAGACAAAATGACTGCAAACTCCTAAAGCAATGTTACTAATTTATCATTGTTACAGCTTAAGAATGTAGCCATATCACATAAATTGCTTCTCCCTCATGTAGTATCTTTGAATCGCTCAATTTGAAAAAAAAAAATCCAAAATGGATTACAAAGAGACTGCACTTTTATAGTACAGGAGGTAGCTGACAGTGAAACAAGAAATAATATAATGGCGTGAAGAATTATATGCATTTTGCATTGGACTTATCACTTATATGATAAATACACAAGTGCACAAAAAATTGAGACACTTGATTGTTCTTGAAGGAAAAAAAATCTGTTTGGTTTAGGGCAACTAGTTGGAAGACACATAGATTTTTCAGTAATTCTGAAAGGAAAGTAGTCAATAACAGCTAAAATGTAACTCATACTACAAAATGCCTTCCTAACAATTTTGGGATGTTACAAGGTGTGCATTTACTTAATTAAACAGGGTAAAGATATTCAGAATCCTACACAACAGCTTTGCCTTTCCTGGACCTCATCCAGGACTAGTAGTAAACTTCACCATTTTTTCTCTTGCTATTAAAAAAAGTTGGATTTCTCCACTACTCAATTTAATATTTTTCTGCAAATCTTCATTAAAAACAAAACAAAACAAAAAACAAGGGAAACAGCAGGGCACTTAATTTCCTTCAGGTAATTCATCATATTGATACAATTTTTGTACCCTTAATTCTATGTCTCCTATATTCATGACCTACTTGTTGTTCTTCTACTTAGCTGTAGTGTCTGAGAACTTCTCTGCTGATTTCAGTTATTTCAGTCATTTTCCCACACCAAGAGCTTCCTCAGTTGTCCAACTGATTTGCTATAAATTTTCATGGCTTATGGGCCACCTCCCTGACATCCTCCCCCTTCTTTGCTATATCTTGTTTCCTGCAATCGTGGGAAAGGGATATGGGACATTTCATCTGTGCTCTGCCTAATTTTCGTGGTGGTCCTTACTGCCTTTTTTCCCCATTTGTCAGCATGTCAAAAGCCCAAAGATTTTGTCAAAAGCAGTACCAATCAAGAAATTACAAATATTTTTTAAAATGTTCCCAGAACTGCTTTGAAAGTTTAGTGCATATACTGAACATGAAAATGCTAATTAAAAGGAATAAAAAATAAACTGACTTATGTTTTTAATTGGCCACAGCTAACAGCTAGAAGAAAGCAAGCAACAGAAGTACATATTGGAAAGCAAATCTCATTATTTAAGAAATGCAATACTTTTTTTTATTGAGATTGTTTCAGCTGCTGTTTCAAGTAAGCTTCATGAGGAAAAGTGAAAAGTAATTATATTGTCTCTATTCTTTTTTTTTTAAAAATCACTATTTTAAATAATTTATAATCTCAGACAAGAAAGTTTTCTTCTCGGTCTACCTTTTCTTGTTTTTCTTTAGAAAAGGAAAAGCTTGTGTAAAATCTGTGCAACTATATTTTGAGAAAGAGTTAAAACAGACTACCTGACCTGATAAGCCCTCTGGAACACTCAACTAAAAGTCTAAGAAATAGAAAAGCTGAGCTTCAGGAAGATTGGACTGACTATTTTGGTACTATGTCTCCTGTCTCATGTGCCACTCCTACCTTTTTTAAGCAGAAATGACAATGCATGGGCAGTTGCTGACAGCAGCTTCAACAGTACAGCAGACAAATTTGTTTAAGTCTATCCTGCAGGTATGTCCAAATCCAATTCCTGGCAGTCCTACTGGCTTGCTGCGACACCAGAAAGTTTCTTAACTTTGTTTTAAAAAAGTGCAATATCTATATTTTTTGGATTTCATAAGTTGTCTTCATTTTTTGTAAAATGGAAAAACCCTCAAAATAGACCTTCTGATTACTGAACTCTCTAGTCACTCTCGAACGATGGGTACTCAGATTCAATGAGTGAACACTGAAGAAGCCATTCCTGTTTAACTACACTCAAGAAAGAAATCCAAGAGTGTTTCCAAGTGTAGGGCTCAGGTTCTACAGCACAAGCACCCTCTGCGCTGAAGTCTGAGACCAGACAATTTCTGTAAGAACAATATTCAGCTCTCTGGAAAGCTCTGAGAGCAGGTCCAGATTGTATCACAGTGAATGCCTCAGCTCACTGATGACACCAGTACTTCTGATGTCATGGCAAGAAGTAAAGAATGGGCTATGAGTAAATGCAAATTGAAATGCATTTCACTTCCCAGAGAAGAGACATTCACTCTGAACAAAGAAATAGCAGTGCAGTGCTGGTAAGAGAATTGCTAGCAAGATTTGCTGTCTCTTGGTAAAGATTTTAAGGAAGATATTTCTCTGGAGGAAGATGATGAGACTCCTCATGATATTCTTTCCCAAGTTATTAGCAGTTTCTCAATTTCAAAATAACATTCATTTAGAAACTAAGCATAACATTTGCTAGCTTTATTGTAGCACTTTCTTTAAAACTAATCCAAAAATCACAGCAGCAAGCATTTTTCACTATTTCGATGGTGTAAGCACAATTTCATTTCCTGCTACTAAGGGGGTACCAGCAACTTGAAGTTCCAGCCATTTCTACAGAGCTATTAAACACTTTAATATATTAAATCTGCTTGCCTTTTGCTGTTGCACTTGCCTTCATTTTTATCAAAACCACTTTCTCTCCATCTCTTCTTACTTCTAATTTTCTGTTCTTCTAGTGCTAAAAGTATTGGCATATTATCTTTATCTGCTTCTGCCTTAGAAGCAGACCTGTTCTCAGAATAAAATGGAAGGGTATGCCTTAGCAACTGTTTCCTCTAACTTATACTCCAAATGCCCCGTAATATAGCAAAGTGCTGATGCTGCTGTTTTACAGAGAGGAAATCATGCCATGGAGAAGTACATTCAAAATCTGTTACAAGCTCAGAAACGAGACAGCATGACGGGTAAATCATTTCACTAACCTGTGGAGTTATTCTCATCTGCTCCATACTGAGCCCATGGTGGCCAGTGCACAGCACCTGAACCACTGCTGGCTCACATTTCAGGTACAGTTCCTGTGAGGCTGCCAGTCCTGCACCTGATACAGCAGTGGCTGAACAAATTCAAATTACTGGATTTGGAAGAAACAAGTCAACAAGGATTGCTGAACTCAACACTGAGACGAGAGTCCTCAGCTATCCAAAGCACACGGTATGGGAGTTTTGGCTTATATCCATATAGGAATTTTAGTGTATAATCCATAGGTAAGTTTGGACATACTTGCTCTAAACAGTAAATAATGAAAAGCAGTCATGACATGACATGTTTGATACAGACATCATGACAGGTTCCTCCAGCTGCAATGCTCATGCCTAGACCCTACAGTGCAGCTTCCAGCCCACGCTTGGACTGGCTGTGTGTTTTCATCCTCACACTAATATTGCAGCTTAAGTGGCTTTTTACTCTCTTCCATAGTCACCTCTTTCTAGACGTATTTGTAGAGATCATAAGAATCATAGGGATTACTCAAAGACACATTTAATGAATTCTTTGGGTATAACATGAAGCTACTCAAATACTTGGGATACTTCAGGGCTAAAGATGGAAAAGGTAACATAGGTAACAAAATAGTTTTAACCACTCTGTTGAAACACTAATGTCGACATCTAAATCACAACAAATCTAAATTGTTATTAATATCAGCAGGCTGTAAATAAGAGTAATAAAGATTAGACATTTTTACTGACTCAGCAAAATAGATGCCTTCCAACCTAACACACCTGTAAGGCCCACAAATATCAATTCTTTCCCTAAATCAAACTTTGACTACAAGGACTGACCCTGCTGTCAGGAACCTGGAGAATCCTGTGATTTGAAGACAATGTGAAGTATCCTGGCTCTTCCTGGGGGAGGCTTTTTGTTGTGCTGAAGAGAAGGAATCTTAAGGAGAAATGTGCCCTAAGCTTAGGATCCCTAAACCAGGTGTTGGCTAACTGAATGCTTGGAGGAACGGGTCTCTAGATTTTGGGATCTGAAACAAAGCTCAGACTACATCTGTTCTCCTGCCTGAAAAGTTTACTGTAATCCACTTTAGTTGATGGGGTAGGGAAAAGCAAACAAGCTGGGCCGAGACCTCCCATAGTACCTACAGCACATATTCCTCTACAGTCAATTTGGAGAAATGAAGGCAAGAAGAGTGGAAAGCACTCCATGGTGTGTAGCAGCTGGATATAGTTATTAGTGTTTTTTCCACAAACCATCTTGGCTGAGGATCTTGTAGCTTGAATGTTTTTATGCTCACAGCACTTTGTAAGATTTGGTTTTAATTTTTTTCATTTAACAGTTAGGGAACCAACACACAAAAGGCTATTATTTGGAAGGTCTAGCAGAGTTACCCAACTTCACCATCACAATTAACAGGGTATGCAATTTCAGAAGTGTGATAAGTGGGTTTTAGCCTTTGCATCCAGTGAGATCAAAATAATTACACCCAACAAGTAACACTACCCAGGCCATTCTGCTGTGAATAGTCCTGGGCATCTCCAGTTAGCTTACAGTTCAATGCATTATTTTGGTGACTTTATGCAAAACAGAAACAGTCCCCATCACAGATTTCTACTATAGGCAAAAATAACATGAGCACATTAAGCTGCTTTCGCTTGTCACCCCTGATGAACTTCATATGGCAACCAGACCAAAAGCCCCCGCTGAGCCCCCGAAGCTGAATGTGAAACGGAAATATCACAAAAAAGCACTGCCAGCATCCCAGAACATGACTCACACTGCCTAAGTACCAAAGCACTACATTTAGAAGATTCTCATCTGGTTATTTAGTACGGATAGATCAAGTACTCCGAAACTCCATTTGCTGAAGGAAGCAGGCTGAGCACCAGGGCTCCCAACCTGGTAGTCTCCTCCTGTGCTGGTTAACTTCAGGCAAGTCACTGCGTATCTCTGTATTACCATTTCCAAACGCAAAACTAATTACACTAATCCCCTTTGTGCAGCATTTAAACATCTATGCATGAAAAGAATTATCCTAAGAACTATTTATGCTATTAAAGAAGGAAAATACTGCATGGAAAGCCAAGGCCACGTCCCTTCTGTCAGTCCACCCCTCTTGACAGGTATGAACACCTAGGTTCAGAAATTACTACAAAACACTGCTTTAAATTCATGGTCCTTCCTTAAGCAGAGTAAAATGGGGAACTAGTAAGGGAAAACCACAGAAACAAGAGAGGGAAAGCTGTAAACTGTCCTAAGGGCCAGATTTTCTGAGATGTCTGAGGACAGATATAAAAGTCCATATGCCGTGGGATTTCCAGAACCAACATTAATTCACAGAGCCCCACTAAAATCAATGGCAGCTAAGTAGCACAGCCTTCATGGAAAACTGCAACTTAATCACTCTGATCATTGAAAATCTGACCCAAAGTAAACAAACTAAAACAACACTGTTTAATGTTGCTTGTATGACTATTGTGGAAAACTTTTTTAGAACAGAAATGTGACTTCTAAATTGCAGTTTAGCAATCTATAAATGCTAATGAGATCTTGTGCTGTTTGCCTTGTGATAATTTTTTCCTATTAAAATCTTGTTCTTTTTTTAACCTACTAAGCACATCACTAGTCTAAGCACGTCCATTGTTCAAAGTTTAAATTTACAGCTAAAATAAAGAGAGATTGCTTACCAGCAACCAGAATTTTTTGTGACATGAATTCTTATATTCAAACTAATGAGCTACATATATGTCCTTTCACTTAAGATTGAATAACTATATAAGATACACAGTGACTGGGTCACTTTTGGTTGTGGTTTCCTCTCAAACGTGGACAGAAAACTCAGGGAAATTCCAAAAATTCTTAGGAAGAGTAAAGTAATCAAAATAGAAAACATATATGCAAACTATACATCTTAAAAAAAAAAAAGTTCCCTATTGGTAAATAACTTCTTTTTCTCTTTTTGAGTGCACAAGTACCATTTATGATAGTGACAGCTACACCTGGCCAGTAAGAACCTGAGGTCCTGGAGTCTTTAATACAAAACATTCTAGCACTAACAGCACATGGAGCTGCAGAGAGCATCATCTCCAGTATCTCAGCTATTTCTTAACCATGTTGTGTGCTCTGGAGAAGTACTCTGTAGTAACAGTGAGAGATTTATCTTAGCAGTCTGATAGCAAATTTTGACAGTCTCCAATTGACTTCACCAGTCTATGTGGAAATGGATGAACTGCTAAACCCTCCAGAAAATACACGATGAATAGCCTGAAGCATTTGAATGTGTGAATATAGAAGTCAACAACCCATGACATAAAAGTATAAAAAACCAAATTCTCTTTAGAGGCAGAACACCAGCAATAAAATTTTGAGATTAAATAAAACCTGCTGATTAAAAAGTATAATTCTATCGTGATTTGAGCCAAAAAATGAAGAATGTTATTCATAATAACATATGTGTATCCTGCAAAAGCCTCTGAGGAAGTGGCCTTGATGAAAGCAGAAGTAGTAAACATCAAGCCCAAGACCTTAATGAGGTTAAGTGAGAGTTCAAACTCTTTTAGCCTTAAGCAGATATTCCATAACAGCTTTAATAAATGATATAGAAGAAGAACAAAAAGGTAAGAAGCCACATGGATCTCATTCCCACAATGTACAGCGTGTGGAAGGTGGATGGCTTTCGTCATTGAAGTATTCCTGATC
>WEIV01024872.1:889363-900585 GCA_013390005.1 Calyptomena viridis
TTTTATTATTAAGTATAATTGCTCCCCCCTCCTCATACGGCACCCCGCGGGGAAGGATTGCCCCCTCCCCTGGTGCCCAGCCCTTCCCCTGTCCCCTCTCCCCCATCTCCTTGGAACAGTGTGTACATGATTTTGTAGTTTTTTTAAGGCGCCATGTTTATAATCCTCCATCATATTAAAAAAAAAAAAAAATCCACCCAGCATGAGACACGGCGTCTCTCGCACCCCAAAGCCAGGGAGGCAGACACAGAAATATCCACAGGGCTGTAAATTCACCCCCCCTCCCGCACACACACCCCTCCTCCCCAGACTTAAAAGTCTCTCTCACCTTGTGCTGCTGGCGCTGCTTCTGCTGCTGCAGGGGGGGAGAAGTTAAGCCAGGGGAAACTTTTCAATCCCTTCCCCAGGCCGCTGCTGCCTCCTCCTTCCACATATTTTTCCCCTCAGAGTTTTATTGTGTCTGAATTTTCTCTCTCTCTCTCCTCTTCTGTCTGTCCACAGTTCAGGTTTCTGGGGTAAACAGGGTTTAGGATGGTGCTAGGGATATTTGGGAGATGGAGAACTCTAGTGGTGTCTGCCGGAGTTGCTGTTTGTTTCTTTTATTATTTTTTTAATAATACATTTGAAACGATCTTTAACTATTTATTATGTATGTATTTTATCATAGTCTTAGACCTGGACCCTATCTTATTGCCGAGGAAAAATGTGGCGCTTATCTGGCCTTGATACATGCAAATTCCTCCCATCATGAAGTCCAACTTGGAGAAATTAGAGATGTTTTTGAAAGTAGACACTCACCTTGAGCAACAGAAACTAAAACATTCAGAATCAAGTGACTGTCTCAGAGTTGTCTATATGTTGTGAGCTGTGGATCACAGAATCATAGAATCATTTAGATTGGAAAAGACCTTTATGATCAGTGATTCCAACCGTTAACCATACTTGCACTGCAGGGTTGGGAAATGCATGATAATATGAAATATGTAACTTTATAGGCACATATATATAAGTAAGTAGCAAGAAAACACGTACATTTTATCCTGATTTTGATGGAGTATGAGATAAATATTAAGTGTCTAGGAAAATGTATTCAAAATTTCTGAAATCCTTCACAAATTATTAAATGGATAAATAACACACTTCACAATTAATTAAACCTGACTAGAGCTGTGGTATGCTTTTATTAAAATACACTAATAATTCTATAAACATTTATGCATGGAAAAAATTTAACCATTAGTATTACTAAAATAGTAGCCTGAAATAGTAGAGCTGATGTTGAAAAAGATGCATCCATTGTGCCTGGTCAGTCAAAAAGTTTGCACATTGAACAGTGAAAGTTTCTCCAGTGTGTTCAGTAAATAAGATTTCTAGTAGTGTCTAAACCCACAGTTCCTTTGAGACTGCTGCATCGGGACTTTACATCCACTTGGAAAATAAAATGCAAATAATAGTCAGTTGCATAGCTGTGGTAAAGCTTTACTTCTATTATGTATTTAAATATGAGGGAACATTTTACATTATCTAAAATAAATAGATAGGGAAGAAAGTGCTGGTAATCTGCTTTCAAAGAGTGCTTGAGGGGTTGGGCAGATATTCAGTAGTGGTACTATAATTTATTAACTGCATTATATTGCTTGTATTAATAAAAAGCACATGAAATTTACAGGCAATTTTTTAAGTAAAATGGATTTATCATCAATATAATTACAAAAACACTACCTCATGTTAAGCATTAATGTGTGATCTTTGGCTATGATTTTGTTAAGGCATGTAATTTTCAAAAGAAGTTTGATAGAAATATATGCCAAGTTTCCATGGGATATTGCTGGCTTGGCTGTCTTAGGTTTCTTTGAAACCTTCTCTGTACAAATTGCATCTGAGCTACATTTATAAATGGAAAAAAAAACGTTTGTGTCCTTATCGTTTCTGCTGTGTGTGCCATGCAGTCAGGTTCACAGTTCTCCTCAAGTCAGCACGGTTAAGGCAAACCAATGTTTGCATCCAGAAGCAAACGGAGGACAAGCAGAGCTAGCACCATACATAACCAGTTTTAATTCTTCAGCCTGAACAGCCAGGTACCCCCAACAACTGCATCAGCTGGGGGGATTTCCCATAAGTCCAAAACAAAGCTCCAAAGCCAGTCTCAGGTTCTTTAGCGAAAAGATTTATTACCCTGCCGCAGTGCCTTCTCCTTACCTATGTAAATATTTATTTAAGGCAGAAGTTCAGCTACCTTCAGTATAAAGAGATTTTAGCCCTTTATCTCTCACAGGACCCATAGAGAACTGTCAAATAAATACTTAGGCCGCAGTTTCACCAATGTGGAAGCACATGCGGGGTGGGAGCCTTCTGGTTTTCCTACCATACAGGTTTTTACCTGGAGTCGTTGCTTGCCAACAATCTCCCATACTTAACATATTTATAAAGACTAGTCTGGACTGCCTCCAAATATTTGTTCCAGGATACAAATATTTGATTTTGGAAAGAACAAGGTATCCTAAAGCAAACATGTAGGGAGTGTCTGCAACCATAGCCACGTTACCTTCTCTGAGCTGCTGGGCAGTGAATTAAATGAAGTGTAGAAAGACAGGCATAGAGGTTATGCATGGGTGTTTGTGGGCCTGGTTTTGAAATACTTTGATATCCTCATTAGGTCCCCAGGTTGTTTGCATGATACAGCCTTCAGGATGTACGTTGAAGGATAAAAAGAATAAATTTTGGGGTCCTTTTGACTTATTTTTATGTGTATTCTCAAGACTTTGTAATGCTTATTACTGTAGAGGTTTGAAGCCCAGGTATCCGGCCTGGGTTAGCCCCGACTCCAGCTTTTATCCGCAGAGTTCGGTGTCTAACACGAGCCCAGTGGCGGGTCCCTCCCGGCCATTCACTTTCACTGAGAGCGGGAGCGCCGAGCCCGGGAAACAATGGGAAGGAAATTCCCCCTCCCCAGCCCCGACCGCGATGGGTTTTCTCATCGGCACGGGGAAATGTTTGTTCCAACAAAAAGCGGGCTCAGGGGCCGCCTCCAGCCTCCCTTGCCCGGGGTGAGGGCGGGGGGCGGTGCGAGGCCGAGGGGCCGCTCAGGCATTTCCTCCCTCCCCGCCGGGAAGGGCCCTGGGAAGGACGAGCGGGAGCCGGGGATCAGGGCCAGGATGGGCACCTCTCGGGCTGTGGTGTCTCTGTTGGGGAAACAGTTTGCTTGTCTTAAAGGTCTGTCGAGCTGCACCCGGCAGCTCGGGGGGGAATGGGGAGGGCTCCAGCCTCCTGCTTGCTTGCGTGGCTGGGGGGGAAAAACCGCACCACTGCGTCAGTATTAGACAGAAAACATGATAAAGTTACTTCCTTCCGAGTAGAAAGGATTTACGACAGGAATACATCTGCATGTGTGCTATGTGCTTTTGCCAGTATCGCTGCACTGGTGTGTAAACACTCGGTTTGTCGGCACTGTTCGCTTGCCTTGGAAAGGGGCTTGGAGCGGGGGGGGAGAAGCTGCATAAGCAGAAGCAGAGTTTTGCCTGAATAAGCATCATCCAGACTCAGAATGTGATCTACTGCCATGAATTAAAGGGGATATCAGGCAGCTTCATGGGAAAGATGCGGATTGGAGACGCTCAAACCATGACTCAGGAAATCCCTGAACTGAAAGCATTTGGAGACAGGGACATGAACACCGTGTGTGCCTGGGCATTACCATGTGCCCCCAGGTATGTCTGCTACGCTTTTGGGGCATGAGAAGACCGACACTGCCTAGTAACATGCAGGCTGGTAACTATGCCTCCATTCTCCTTTTAAATGATACTCCTCTGCTTCTCCATTTCAAAAGACCATTTTGTTTTTATTCTAATACTGGACAGTGCAATAGTGTGTGGATATGACCTTTTATTCTTGCCACGCTCTTTTGCCATTCTCTTACTTCAGTGTTAGAGCCATCAAACATGCAGGTGAACAAGTACATCATGACTAGGGAGTTCTAGGTAATGGGCTTGGTACCATGGACTCATCAGTTGAATGCTGCCCTTAGGAGAACAGGGAGTGTTGTGTCCTCTCCATTGTGGGACTCATGGTAGGTTAATGCACAGCCTTGCCTTTTCCAGGGCTTTCTACCATCTTCCTATCAAACCCACCCACTATGTGCTCAAGTCTTTATTTGACTCTGTAAGGCAACTGTCTTGATGGTGGGGCCAACCCACTCCACTGTGTGCTCCACTCCCAGCTGCACTGAAACAAAAATAATTTGAATGTTTCCTTGAGAGGCAGGCAGGTCTGCTGTGTTGTGATCATAGAAGTATTAATGCAGAAAATTAGTGTAAATTTTTCATCAGAACAAAGTTTAGCAACACAGTTTTCTTTACAGTAAAAATCTCAGCAAGGCATTTAATTTAGGAAGCTGGGGGAAGGGAACAAAGTTTTAATAACAACAGGCTCAGGAAATCCATGGAGCTGAAAACAGTGGGAGGATGGGAGAGTCTTAAGGAGAAGCTTGTGCTGTTCCTTTGTCCCCAGGCATTAAAAAAAAATACTAGGCTCAAGTTGGGGACACAGAGCAGA
Source organism: Calyptomena viridis (assembly GCA_013390005.1). Lineage (NCBI taxonomy): Eukaryota > Metazoa > Chordata > Aves > Passeriformes > Eurylaimidae > Calyptomena > Calyptomena viridis. The sequence goes on from WEIV01024872.1 coordinate 893,915, forward strand.
GAACCCCCGCTAATGTCTGAAGATGCAAAAATCTGTCTGTGGAATGAGTCCAAGCCACCCAGAGGTGCTCTCCTTGCAGGCTTGACATGTTGGGAATCGAAGTAGATCTTACAACAGCCAGGATTCCTCCTGCCTTTTCAGTTTCCTTCTTCTTTCTGTGTCCTTGGCCATGCAGACCGGCCATCCAGTGCTGACTAACTACAATGCTCAGAGGAGCTTGGTTAAGCATTCTGCAATTTGGTAGGGCTTGAGAAAGTAATGGTATCAATAAAAAGGTTGGAGGAAAAATACTGGCAGAATTTCTAAAGACATTCTGGGGTGTTAGTTGAAAACAGTATGTTGTAGGAAGGTGGATCTTTCATCTGACCCTTTATTGCCAGTACTCACAAGTACGAGTACCTTGTGGTGGGTATAACTGGTAATAAAAAACCTCAGAACTAAGTCTAGCAAGTATAGATGTAGACTAAAAGATGCAAAAATCCATTTTTTTTTCTTCACTGTGTTCTCTCTTTCTGTTTCGTGCACAACTGGGAATAGAGGTTTATCCTAAAAAGTTTACCTGTGAGTAAACTGACATATGTTTATGACATATGACATGACATGTGTTTATGCTAGCATTATGCTTTGTGAAAACTGTATGCCTGATTCAGCACAGAGTTTGCCAAAGAAAACTTAGTTCTGTATTTTTAACTAATTCAAAACAAAAAAGCAGGTTTGTACCAGTTTCATACTTTGTTAAAAAATGATATTTAATGTCGACTTCCAAGTGTACAACAAATTTATCTCACACAGGTTTGTACAGTCTTGGTGTAATATGTAAAATAATTTATATCTCTGCAAAATAAATGCACAAGACTTAAATTTGCTTTTAGACTGAAATAGCATCTGTTATTTTATGAGGATGCTGTGACTGGAGATATATCATTTGCCAAAAAAACAACTATGACTATGAGGAAATGAGTAGTATCTTTTGTTATTAAAAAATTACAAAACTAGAGGATTCTGTGGAGACATTATGAATGGTATAACTGTAGATAAATATTAATTACACTACGCATCATATTAAATGCCAACCTAGCAAGTAATAAAAAAAATTATTCTATATTTAAAGTAAGTGGGGTCTGTCATTCCAAGATGGGATAGAAATACATGGATTAGGGAAGTGTGTGCATTAGGAATACGCAGAGTTGTCCAAATGCCTTTAAAACAGGTAGTTCGTGATAAACTGGGCTTGACCCAGTTTGGTCCAGCACTGCCTTTGAGCTAATAATTGCAGAAATAGTCTGTCTCTGCCCTGTGCTTCAAAGCCTTCTGTTTTCAAAACTGGCTTGTTAGCTCTGAGGTAGTGCTGGACCCGGGCTGGTTCCATGCATTCATGTGGCACTTTTTTGGGTTTAACAAGCCTTTCCAGGAAACAGATTTCTGTCCTATATACAGCAGAGACATCCAAATATTTCTAAAGGAGATAATGTGTTATCACTAGTACTTATCTGAACCTAATAAGCTTTGTTAGACTAGAGCTGATCACCAGTTGTGGCTCTGTGCAGCTTTTTCCCAAGCTCCAGTTCCCAGGAATACACTGTTTTGCATGACATTAGCTCCAGTCTCACACTGTTTATTTTGCCAGTTGCAATGCTACATAAAAGAAGCAAATTGTTTCTGGAACAGAGCTGCTCTCGACTCCCAACATTGCTGGAGCTAAGGATCCCTACCACACTGAAGCTGGCCTGGCATGAAGCCATCCTGACCTGCTTGCAGCTTTGATGTATCCTGATGTCATCTGCAGCTTGACTGCACCTCTTGGAGATATCACTGATTGGCTCTACAGGATGGGCTTAATTAATAGCAACATTTGTGTCAGTTTTGAACCATTATGGTCAAGATGAAAGTTAATGTAAGAACAAGAAAAACAATCCACATCTGTCGTTCTGGGTTTCTGACACCTTATTTGATGAAAGCATTTTCTCTTATTCAGAGTTAAAGATAGTATGTTGCATAAGATAAAATAGTTTTGATCCGTTATCACCAAATTAGTATGTGTTGCATTTTGTAAGGAATCATGTGCTTAAAATCAATTGTATTATTCAAGTCTAACTGTCCTGTCACTAACAACCTCCCTACACTGACAGAATTGGAAAGGAGTGCCATGACAAGTTAACCAAAGTGGAACTTAGACACTGGGGCTGTTTGAAATGGTAGGACTTGGAAAGTACTGGGACGAATAGACTGTCTATTGTTTCTTCTTAGATGCCGTGTAGGATATGTATTATGTATAATTCACAAGTAGTGTAATTTATTTATATATTTTTCTATTTATCTTAGCTAATACCTGCATTATGTTCAGCATATGGCAATGTATTCACTTAAAGATTTCTCATAAAAAAAAAAAATCATTAACATCCTGTTAGCTTTAATAGGAATAATTTTTTTTTTTTGACATACTGTGTCAAATATATGCCACATATTACCAGGCATACTAATCAAAAGTCATGGTTAGCTAGTAGCAGGGTAACTAAGTATAGCTACCATTGAAATAGTAACTTTGAATATCCTGCATCGGTGAATTTAAGAAGTGCCACCAAATTTCCTTGATCCTGAATAAAAAACATAAAAGGAATCAGATTTTGACATCCTGACCTGTATGCATGTATCACTCAGGGCAGTCTTGATAATGCATTTTCTATTCGATACCCGCACTTAATAAATTTTTCACATTGAGACATAAATCCACATATTTTATTTCTAGTATTTTTATGTTTTATAGCCTCTTCTCAGTGCTGGACTAGTGCTAATTTTGTTCATTTTTTAACATAAAAGGAAAGATTTATCATCCTCATGTTTCAATTCTGAACTGTAGGTCATGCTACTTTTCATCTCAGTTATTTATGTGAATGTTTCCTCCTTTAGGTGACAACTTTATTGCATTCACTTTGGAAATACTGTTGCCTTTGAATGGTTTAGCACAACTCCAAGGTGTTGGGACAGACATATGGACAAGTTTTTTCTTCTTTCTCCCATAATTCTTTAGAGATACTGCTCAAGTGCCAATTAAATAAGTCTGTTGTTTCTTAGTATTTTTTTAAGGAAAAAAAAGCACTGCATATAGTTTCTTATGCATTACATAAGATCAAGCTAAACATGATGTGCCAGTACAATTTTAGAGTCTAAGGAATTTCTGTGTGACTTTTTAAAGAAAGATAAAGCTTAGTTTTAGTACTGAAATCTGTGGGTGAAACTAACAGAAAAATTGTGAAATACCAAAAATAGAAGAAATTGTATTTGGAAAATGAATCAACAGAACTGGTGTTACATAATCACACTGTTCTTATATTTAAAATTATTTTTCTAATGCTTTTCAGAAAAGTTGCAAAATGGTTTGTGTACACATAGTAAAGAACAACAAAGTTCTGCTGATAAAAATTCAGGAAGTTGCAAGAAGTTTACAAAAAATTTCAAAGAGGAACCTGTAATAAACATTAAGCAGCAAAGCATTGTAATAATTAATCATAATATTATTATTGGAAAAGGGATTAAATTTACAAGTGGATTCTCAATTTGAAAAGGCAGAGTACTCCCCAGTCCACTCACTTAGTACACTGCATTTGAGAAATAAATTCATAGTGCTTTATAATATAAAAACAGGATAACTCAACTCACACAAAAGCCTATGTTTGAATTCTTATCCTAGGCTAAGTTCTGTCTGTAAGAAAATTTTCCAGAGGTTTTAGACACAGCATTGTATCAGTTAGTTTACTGAAAATGGGACCCTTCACTCACAAGGCTGTATTTGCTTTCCAGTGCCGAGCTCTGAGAATATAAGGAGGTAGTTAGTGCACACCATGCATATGTGGAATAAAAAAGACCATGTGTGTCTTCATAAAAGGGCTCAAGATTACTCCAACAAGGGATCAAAAACATTAGGAAAGACAAAAAAAACCCAACTCAAAACCCCTCTAAAACTAAAAAATATTTTTTCAAATGGCCAGAAGACTCAGACTGAACCATATCAAAATACTTTATTCACATATAGACAAATTAACCCTTTCTGTCAAGTTGTAAGCACTGTCTGATGTTTATGAATAACATGTTCAAGCAAGGGCTATAAAAGTAAAATCTTTCCTCTCCTGGGAATTTAGTGGCTAGGAATGAACTTGAAGTATCCTTGTAGCAGCATGGCTGCTGTGCACTTTAATGTATGTGAATTCTGGGGTCAAGTGTCCCAAATTTGTATCTTCATTTATATTTTACTGATTAGCAAGGCCACTGAGGTGAGAGGTGATGCTAGTGCTAGCAGTGAACTTCTCTTGCCTTTTCATTACCACAGAGAAATCATTCAGGTCCCCTGATGATAAAAAAGAGAATAGGTTTATGTGCACTGTTTTAAAACATGATGTCCATAGGGAAAAAATTGTAAACTACAAAACCCTTGCAAAACTTTAATTGAATTGTTAAACTGCACTGTTTGCAGGCATTTTCATTCAGTCCTGTGGAACTCCCAGGCTCAGGGGATGTGGGGAGGTACAAGCTATTTGTAAGCAATTAACTTGCCTTGAAGTAATGGTGGCAGTTTTTCTGATTGTCTTCTTGGAAGCAAAGTGTGATAAGGAGACATACCTTCGGAGGATTGGAATCTTAATTATTTTTGCTTCAGCTACTAGATTTACATGCCACATTGCAGACTAACAAAATTCTGCTCTTGAGGTCTAGTGTAATATTCCTGGGAGTGTGTAAGTCAAACCTGAACTCATTACATATGACAGCAATGTAATTGTACTATCTTTTTGGGGAATACCTGTTCAAATATGATACTGAAAATGTATTAAACAGAAAGACTTTAAAAATTGGGAAGCTTACAAGCTGCTAAAAGTGTTAACAAAGAGATGCTTCCAAGCTTTTCACAGATGACTCCTGCTTTAAAATTTAAAAAAAACCCCCACCAAACCAAAACCATCCTTCCTTCCAGAAACGAAGAATAAAGACCAGAGTTTTAAGGTAGAGAATGTATGACATGACATTTAGTTTAGTAACTTGGAAAGGAGCCAGTAGTCATGCTGGGTAATTAGTTGAATGTGAACTTGTGTAATTTGTGTAGTTAATGAAAGGAGGATATATTGTCACAATAGGTAAAGTAAAATAGAATGAATTAGAGGAGAGTAAGGAATTGAAGACCAATTTAAAACCAAAAAGCCGTTGCTGCATTTAAAGCAGTAAGTCTACAGGAAAGTTGTTATGCAATTGACTTAAGATTTAAATTTAAATGGTGTATCGACATTCTTGTCATGGCTGAGACTTCAAAAACAGGTTGATTATAAGCAACAATACTGTCTGATGAATAAATAAAATGTGTCCCTCACTGTTATCTAGCCCTGCTACCAACCTACACAAACAGTTTATAATCAGATGGTTAAATTCTGTTACCTCCAAAATACAATGTTCTCATCTGAATTGGACCTTAGCACTGCTTTGTTTATCACTATAGACATTGCTTCTTTATTATGCTGCCCACATACTCAAATTTGTAGAAATATATATGAGTCTAGTTAATCTTAAAAAAATTTAACCAACAGACAACCCTAAAGTCAATTCAGAATTCCAATAACCATTAGGTTAGACAAATAATTTTGTTGCTATTAATGTGAGCAAACTGTTTCAAAGGAGCTACAAGCCTAGCAAGCACTGAGAGATTGATTTGAATGTGCATCCATGGAAATAGAGTTTACAATTACTAGAATTAAATACGTCATGTCTAGTGCCTGTTTGTGTGTGAAAGACATTAATTTGATTGTTTACTACTTAGTTTTCTTCATAATATACATTTAAAAAATATTGAAAAGGTTATGTTCTGTGTATTGAAGGCCCCTGATTTCCAAGCATTTAGGAACTTCTTCTTAAACAGCTTTTTTAACTTGTCAAGACATGCTTGAGTTAACAAGCACAATAATATATGAATATTTAAGCATAGACATACAGCCTCAACATCAGAAAAGATAAAAATAAAGATATAAGTTTTTTAAGTCAAAAAAGTTAATAGAACCTTAAGCACCGCATAGCCTATGTTTTGAAAGAATACAATGTGAAAAATGGAGATTGAAAAAATAGGGTCTTTAGTAATAGCAACAGCTGTCACATACTCATTTTTGTCTCAGATATTAAAAATGACTAAATATAATTGATTAAGCTTTGCTTTAAAGCTGTTCTGGAAAGAAAGCAGCTATGATAGATTTCATCCAACAAATTACGTATTTTTAAATTGAGTCTTATAATAAAAATGCTTGGAGTCCTTATATAGCATTCCTTCTGTGGTGCTATGAAATAGAGAGGGGATAGTGGAACTCTACTGCCATTTGTCATATTAGAACCATAGAAGCCATCTGCACTCCAGAAGACTATTGCTCAGTATTCCTGTGGTTTGCAGGACCATATGTGTGAATCATTTAATTCAACAATAGAACACAGATCATACTGATTATTTCTGTTACACAGAGATATTACTGATTTTTTCCTACTTCACAGTTTATTTTTGGAAAATTATTTTCAGACAGTCTAAATATTAGTTGTGCTAGCATTTAGAAACTGCAAGAAGTTGTAAATAAGTTTCACTGGAATTTTGGAAGACCAATGGGAAATGAAAAGGGATCTTATCCCCCAGCATCTTTTACTGAACTTATCAG
>WEIV01024872.1:907768-920847 GCA_013390005.1 Calyptomena viridis
AAAGCATAACAGCTCAGTGTAAGTAAAGCAAGCTCTGACAATTTACATCAGTTTAGGATTTGACCTTCTCCCCAGAAAATTATTTCTCTGAAGATCATACTTCCTATATTTGTCTTACTTTGTGCCTGGCAGAGAATTAATTAACACATAATTGCTTTGGTGAACTCAGGATAAAACTTCTCTGTTCAAGAACTCTATTCATTTACTGATTAACTTGCTTCATGGCTGAGTTAGTTCTGCAGGGTCATGCTGTACTAATGACCAGAGCACAGGAACATTGTCAAACCAATGAGGACGAGGTAGGCCTGGAAGTATTCCAAATTCTGTTCAATTAATCACTGAAATTTCAGGAGCTTTGGGGACAGAGTTGAAAAGTAAGTTGAAGAGAAAGTACTTAAAGAATTAGATTCATATTCCAGATGGAGGGAGTGGGAGAGAGATGTTACTGGATGAGACTCAAAGAAAAATGAATTGAACAAAAATGTGAAGAAATAACTTTTTTAAAAACTGCATAAAACGTGACTGATTGTTTTTCAGAAGATTGTGATTATTTCTTCTTTACTATAATTTAATTTTGCTCTTCTGTAACACTGCCAGATAGTGCAATCTCTGTCAGTGTGACTACCTGCATACATACAGACTATTCATACATAAAGGCTCATAAGATCTAGCTCCAATTTTTAAAAAAAATTTTCCCTTTCTTTTTCACATCCCAGATTTTCTGCCACAACACACTCCTATATGTAACCTAAGAAATACTGTGTTTAAGACCCCAAACTTGTTCTTTTTAACATCCATGAGAGGCCAGTTGCAAATGCTCAGTGTCTGTCAGAGAGGTGCTGGAGACAGGCATGGTCTGTACTCACGGTGCCAAACCATTAGCACTACTGAGATAATGACATGTGAACTCAAAGGAAAATAGGCTGCTCAAATATTACAGGAGATTATGTTTTTCTCATAATCTGCGGTTCAGTTATTGATTTTTATTAAATAGCACTCAGTTGAAAACTGTAGCAGGTGCAGAACCATACTGGCGTTACACAGGTTAACGCAAAAGGTGGATTTCAGGAAATTGGGCACAATCTTCCTAATTGCATTTTCAGCTAATCTTTTTTAGGCTGCTGAGCACTATCATATCAAGTGACTTGAACTTGAATGGTAGATACTAAATTTTTTTAAAATAAATAATTAATTATTTAAATAATTAATTGTTTCAATAATTCTGCCTGCATTTTTTTTTAGGGGAAAAAATTATTTCAGCTTTACACAATTGAATCAACTCACATGAATTAAATTCTATTGAAAGCTAAACTCTAGTCTTAGCTTTCACATCAGTTAGTAGATGAACAGAAAACTGTACCTAGAAGCTTATTTTGACCTGCCTGCTTGTGTCAAGGTTGCAAACTGTCTGGATCTCAGTATTTCCTTGCATTATTAAACATGACTTCATAGCAATATGAAAACTCTAGAGCTTTTTTCTTGTAGAGAGGAGACATTAGTATTTCAGTTTCTCACTCTCTAGAATCTAGTCAGTATTTTGATTTAATTTCGTAAGCGAGAAGTGAAACTAAATTAATTGAGTTTAAAGCTTTGTCATAAGGTGCCATAGAGAAAATCAATAAAGTTAGGTGTTGTTAAGAAACAGAATTTTAGCACAATGTGTCTAATACTGTAAGGACAATACGATTACAACTGAGCTATACAAATTATGAGTACAATCTTAATAATTCTTTTTAGGTGTATATCATCATAATGCACAGTTTCATCTTATTTACAATGACAGATGAATGCTGGTTTGTTTGGGGTTTGTTTGGTTTGTTTGGGTTTTTTTTAAGTAAGGTAAGTTTTCAGAAAACCAACCAACTAAACTCAGCAAAAACTGGTTTTGGGATTGAAATTTTGCAAACTATTTTTATTTATCATTCAGTAAAGTGTTAAACTTTTATGCCTATAAATTTACTGTACTGCACAGCTGGACACTGATATGCTGGTTATTATGTCTGAACACTTCTGCAGGAGTTTCTAAATACTTCTGTGTGAACCAGTGAATGTGGTTGAAAACCTGGCCAGATTCTGGCTAACAATATATAATAGTAGTAGTAGTAATAATAATAATAATAATAATAATAATAATATACTCAAGATCTAGTAGTAGGTCAAGAGGCAATTGAACTATTTTTTNTCAGTTATTGATTTTTTTTAAATAGCACTCAGTTGAAAACTTTAGCAGGTGCAGAACCATACCGGTGTTACACAGGTTAACGCAAAAGGTGGATTTCAGGAAATTGGGCACAATCTTCCTCATTGCATTTTCAGCTAATCTTTTTTAGGCTGCTGAGCACTATCATATCAAATGACTTGAACTTGAATGGTAGATACTAAATTTTTTTAAAATAAATAATTAATTATTTAAATAATNTGTAGAGAGGAGACATTAGTATTTCAGTTTCTCACTCTCTAGAATCTAGTCAGTATTTTGATTTAATTTCGTAAGCGAGAAGTGAAACTAAATTAATTGAGTTTAAAGCTTTGTCATAAGGTGCCATAGAGAAAATCAATAAAGTTAGGTGTTGTTAAGAAACAGAATTTTAGCACAATGTGTCTAATACTGTAAGGACAATACGATTACAACTGAGCTATACAAATTATGAGTACAATCTTAATAATTCTTTTTAGGTGTATATCATCATAATGCACAGTTTCATCTTATTTACAATGACAGATGAATGCTGGTTTGTTTGGGGTTTGTTTGGTTTGTTTGGGTTTTTTTTAAGTAAGGTAAGTTTTCAGAAAACCAACCAACTAAACTCAGCAAAAACTGGTTTTGGGATTGAAATTTTGCAAACTATTTTTATTTATCATTCAGTAAAGTGTTAAACTTTTATGCCTATAAATTTACTGTACTGCACAGCTGGACACTGATATGCTGGTTATTATGTCTGAACACTTCTGCAGGAGTTTCTAAATACTTCTGTGTGAACCAGTGAATGTGGTTGAAAACCTGGCCAGATTCTGGCTAACAATATATAATAGTAGTAGTAGTAATAATAATAATAATAATAATAATAATAATATACTCAAGATCTAGTAGTAGGTCAAGAGGCAATTGAACTATTTTTTTCAATCATTTATCTGCTTGAACCACTTTCTCTCAAAAGAATGAGGAAAAAATTCTCTTACCCCTTCCCATCCCAGCTACAGGAGACAGAGTTATCCATTAAGAAACAGAAATCTTTGGTAGATTTTTCCATCTGCTCCACTGAAGCCACTATCACACCATGCCATCAACTTTCTGAGGTAGCCAAGAAGCTGGTACATGTTATAGACTGTGCAGTGGCTGTCATTAGCATTTGCAGATTATGGAATTCAGCTTTAGGGAAGGCTTTGAGGATGTGGGGAAGATGGCTGTGCTGTGTGTCAGACTTAAATCAATTTACATAAGTCTTGCAACAAGGCCTGAGAAAATGGAATGATGTTATAAATATACAACACTGACTAAAAAGAAGACTGAGAACTGTTCTTTAAATTGATCCTTATTAAGGCATTGTTACTGTGTTTTTACCATGGGGATGGCATTACTTACCCAAAGATGGGTTTACATTTGAGCTAGTTACAGTAGTCAGTGGAAAAGCAGTTGCTTTTGTCAATATGTGCTAGGTGTAAATTCATCTTNCATTATTAAACATGACTTCATAGCAGTATGAAAACTCTAGAGCTTTTTTCTTGTAGAGAGAAGACATTAGTATTTCGGTTTCTCACTCTCTAGAATCTGGTCAGTATTTTGATTTAATTTCGTAAGCGAGAAGTGAAACTAAATTAATTGAGTTTAAAGCTTTGTCATAAGGTGCCATAGAGAAAATCAATAAAGTTAGGTGTTGTTAAGAAACAGAATTTTAGCACAATGTGTCTAATACTGTAAGGACAATACGATTACAACTGAGCTATACAAATTATGAGTACAATCTTAATAATTCTTTTTAGGTGTATATCATCATAATGCACAGTTTCATCTTATTTACAATGACAGATGAATGCTGGTTTGTTTGGGGTTTGTTTGGTTTGTTTGGGTTTTTTTTAAGTAAGGTAAGTTTTCAGAAAACCAACCAACTAAACTCAGCAAAAACTGGTTTTGGGATTGAAATTTTGCAAACTATTTTTATTTATCATTCAGTAAAGTGTTAAACTTTTATGCCTATAAATTTACTGTACTGCACAGCTGGACACTGATATGCTGGTTATTATGTCTGAACACTTCTGCAGGAGTTTCTAAATACTTCTGTGTGAACCAGTGAATGTGGTTGAAAACCTGGCCAGATTCTGGCTAACAATATATAATAGTAGTAGTAGTAATAATAATAATAATAATAATAATAATAATATACTCAAGATCTANCAAATATACAACACTGACTAAAATGAAGACTGAGAACTGTACAACACTGACTAAAATGGAGACTGAGAACTGTTCTTTAAATTGATCCTTATTAAGGCATTGTTACTGTGTTTTTACCATGGGGATGGCATTACTTACCCAAAGATGGGTTTACATTTGAGCTAGTTACAGTAGTCTGTGGAAAAGCAGTTGCTTTTGTCAATATGTGCTAGGTGTAAATTCATCTTGTTCTTCAGCTAAACTCAAGCAGAAGAACACGATCCCAAACTGCACTTTAACTCCCTATAAAAAGACACTGAAGTTATTTATTTAGCTGTGAATGTCTACGTGGTTGGTGCCTGAAGTGAGGTGAGATGAATACCATATATCAAGGCTGAATAAAATTTTCTCATTTAGAGGTGTTCTCTACTGAAAGTTTAGAACTTTGTATTTGACAATGCATTCCTTATTTTGTAGTTGAATGATATCAAGAGACCAATACATTTTCTAAAAGTCCAGAAGAATTGGAAGAAACAAATCCTAAACCCTGCTGTAGCAGATACTCATTTTATGAAGAGTCACAAAACTCAGTCACACATCAGGGAAAGGTAGGCGTTGTCAGTAAAAATACAGATGACTTTACAAGTTAATTATATCAATAAAATATGCTGGAAATTTTAAAGCATAAGTGTGGTCTTGCTCTTTCTTTAATTTTTGAACTGCATCAAGCCCAAGTATGGAAGTGCTAAGATAAGACACACGATTACTCATGCAAGTAAACAGTAATCTGAAAAAGTTTACCATGGACATGGAAATTTATATCACCAGAGATACATAGTTGCAGAAATAAGTAGAAGCCCCGTTTTTAAATTTTCTGCAATTTTTAATCTGAAACTAAAGATGTTACAAATTATTAAAATACAGAGGTTACAATTTTCTATTTGGAAAATAGTAAGATCTCTGGGTTAAGTTATCTAGACTGGCCTTCCATATTGGACTGTGAACAAGTGATAGACAGTCAGCTCTCATCAGTCTGGGCTTTCCATTGTACCCATCACAAGGGTATTCGAGCACTGGAGTTCCCCACTGCTTCCCTCCCCAGTTCCACCGAGCAATCTGCCACTCCCTGCACTCAAATTTGCGGGACAAAGGCAGTGCACAAAGTGCAAAGGCAGTGGACAAAGGATATGCACTGACTTTCTCACTGCATATCACCTCTGGGTCTCTTTGGCAATGAACAAAAAGAAGTTCTCCAGAGGAAGCATCAGCAGCTCTAGAACAGCTACCAACTGGAGATCTCTGATAACTCGGAGAACTCCAGGTGCATTTCAAACAGGCTACTTGTAGCTGAATCCAATCAAGAAGATGATACAGACCCTTTCCCATGGCTTAAGTCACAGTGAGAATGGTAGCCCCAGTTTGTAGTCACCCTTTTGGCTTCCAGCCAATGCCAATTTAAGGTTTTAGTGTTAATTTTCAAAAAGTCAGTGTGAGAGTCATGCCCCCAACTTCATGAAGGAGGAATTTTTTTAAATTTCCATCTATTCAATCAGCAGTGTGCCATCAAAACAATGGAGAGTGTGAGACTAGCATCTGAGAACTGAAAGTAAAGCATTGGCAGCTAGAAAGGTCCAAGAAACTTCAAAAAAATTGGTTGAACCTAGTAGGTCCTTCCTGAAAATCACTGCATTCTGAAAGATCCTTTTCAGCAAATAAAGGACATTAAAAGTCTTAAAACTCTGCCAGCTTTCCCACTCAAAAGACAAAACAAACAAAAATGTTAAATGGCTTTTTTTTAGTTGGCACGGCTCTTTCAAAAGGTATCCATTGTCTCCAGACTTTACCCTTATCCAAAATGGGATACAGATATTAAGACTCTGTGTCTTTGTTATTGCCATGGAATTGGTTTGAAAAAAATGTTCAGAATTAACAGTGATGCATGAATTTTCAGAATTTCAGATGAATAAATTAAAAGCAATTAATGATCTGTAGCTAATTAGTGGACCAATTGCAGGAATTAGTTTTCAGTAGTATGTTATTGGAAATTGCTTATAACTCCCATTTTAAAATAGTTACAATGAATTTATTTGTCAAGTCTCAATGCACAATTGTTACCTTTGCATGTCACAAGATGGCACTGTATGAACGTACATTGCACGTGTTCACTGAGTGCTTTCATTGGCACAAAATACTGCCAAACTCACCTGTGTCTCCTTCAGAGCCTGACAGACAGACCAATTCCAGTGTGTGAGGGGAGGACGGTAGGGAAGATCTACAAACCCTCCCCTGGTAGATGGATAGATTGAGACGTGTCTGTGGTTTGGGAGGCTCATGCAGAGGTGTTCCCTGCCTGTATGTGCCCTGCTTGCAGTGGCAGAGGCACAGCCTGCACAGCTGCCACTGAACGGCACGTGGGACTCTGGTTCATGTGTCACCTTCCGTGGGGTGCAGTCATTCAAGGAAAGGCTGCTCCAGCATGTGTCCCCCATGGGATCAGAGGTCCTGCCAGCAAACCTGCTCCAGCATGGGCTTCCAATGGGGTCACAACCTCCTTCAGGCATCCACCTGCTCTGGCTCCCCAGGTCCTCCCCAGGCTGCAGGTGGATATCTGCTCCCTTGTGGACCTCTTTGGGCTGCAGAGGCACAGCTGCCTCACCGTGGTCTTAACCATGGGCTGCAGAGGAATCTCTGCCTAGAGCACCTACTGCCCCTCCTTCTGCACTGCCCTGGGTGCCTGCAGAGTTATTCCTCGCTCATAGTCTTACTCCTGTATCTTGACTGCTGCAGGAGTTGAGCAGTTTCCCCTCCACTTCTTGAATACATTATCCCAGAGGCACTGCCACCATCACTGATGGACTCAGCCTTGGTCAGTGGTGGGTCTGTCCTGGAGCTGGTTGGCATTGACTTTGTTTGCTACATGCATTTGGTAGCAGACCCCTGCTACCAAAATCTGGCCACACAAACCCAACATAAGTCTGTTGATGAATTAGGAAATAAGTTCTATAGTGATGTTGTCAATGAGCCAGGGCCCAGAGGAAAAAGAGTGGTGAGCTAGACTGGTAGTGTCCATCCACCATAATACCAGATGTACTCATGCAAGCAATTTATCTATTTTTTCCACTCTTCCCTTGACTAATCAAGTCATTCATAATGTAGAATTTTATCTTCTACAGATTTATAAGATACTTTCACCATATCTGTTCCACACACAAAGTACTTTTTATTTTGTTTTGAAAGTGAGCTTGTGCTTTTTAAGTGGAATGAATTAATATTTTGTACTTTTTTTTTTGTTGCTGGCCCTTGTGCAGTGGAATAAGGGCATACTTCCTCGTATTCCCATAGTGTTTTTAGGTTTTAAATCCCAGTTTGCCGAGGGACATTTCTGGTCTCTGGACCACTGTTACCAGTCTGATAAATGGCTTGAACATTATCTAGCAACAACTTTGCGTGTCCCAGGTAGGACTTTTGTAGTCACCTCTTTTGGAGAAAATGGAGTGTTTGCTAGCACAAATACAGAGCACTCAATGCCTCTTGGTGTATGTGCCCAGGCATGCTCAGTTTAACTGGACTGGATTTTTCTAGATTCTCACCCCATCTGAATACTTTTGTTTGACTTTCAAGCAATATCCATTGTCTGAATCTGCTGGATGGAGCTTAATGATCATTTCTCACATATTTTCATGTATTAGGTGAACACACTCTTTTCACAACTTAATGTTTCTTAAGCATTGCCAACAATTTTAAATTGCCAACAATTTAGAAAATAACGGCAGTAGTGAGTTACAGGACAGAATTAGAGAAAATTCCATGCTGGAAGGGACCTCTGAAGATCATTTGTCCCAATCTCCAGCCAACAGCCAGGCCTTAGATTCAATTTTCCAGAGTACTGTCTAACCAAGGAATATTTCCAGCCAAGGGAATTCCACCACTTTGCTGGGCTGCCTATTCCAGTGTTTAGTTCTTCTCAGAATGAATAATTTTTTTCTTAAATCCGCATGAAAATCCCTGTGGTACTATATGTACCTGCTGTCTCTTGACCTACACCCATGCATCCTAGAGAAGAGAGTACCTCCAGTTTCCCTGTAGTGTAGTTTCCCTGTAACCTCTCTAAGGTGCTGGAAGACAGCAGCAAAATAGAAGCCTGGTTTCAGATAGAGGTGGACACTCACCACCTGTCAGAGATTTCTGTGTGTTTATGGACACCCTCTGTTAGCTCTCATAATGATCACATGAAATATTCTGTGCTTCACAAAGTTTTTTGAATCCATTTAATTTTATTAAGATGCAGGTAATAGGATACTAGAAACGCCTTAAATGAGATGGGCTCAAAGCCCACACCTTTTGGTAAGAGCTGAAATCTTTCTAAGTGTAAGTATATATCACAATTTTAAAATTGATAATTGAATCACTTTATTTCTCTCAGGGTTGAAATCCTAACACCAGCTTCAGTGTGCAGTGGTTTCATTGTGACCACTAGAATATCATTTGAATACATTTAGTTTTTCTTATCCTGACAATGTTCTGAATTTTTTTAGTGCATCACAAGTGAGTAGTTAATCACAAAAATAAACCAGATCCTTTCTGTTCACCTTTTTTTTTCTATGTCCTTTTTTCTATGGGAAATTGCTATCACTAAGCTAGTTATGCTGATTAACTGAGTTGAAGTTTTTGTGTAGCCATTTTCAAATGAGACATCATGTAAAGGCAATAGTGGCACTTAAATAGCATAACAAATTTAACCATAGAAATAGCAAATGAGACTATCAGCTGGTCAGAGGGCATCAACATTTTCGTAGTTCTCTTTTTTTCCTTTAATTGGAGCTGGTGTAGTAAGGAGAAAGCATTTATAATCTTGTAATCTAGGAGCTCTCCAACAGAGGCAGGAGTGATACAGCTCAATTTTCCAAGGAGCTTCATTGTGGACATTTATCATAGTCAGATATTTGACTCAAGCGCAAAAATGTAGAAAACTAAGGTTTTATCAGGTCTCTAAGAAGGATTAAAAGTAACCCAAACAGAAGAGAAAAGGAAAGAAAAAAAAAAAGAAAACCACATAATTTTCCCTCTCACAGACTGAAACTTGCAGCCAAGGTGAAAGTATTTTCCATGGAGAAAAATTATAAAAGCAGGATAAAAATATATGCTGAATCTTATTTTCCCCAGAAATGTGTAATCCAGTTTTCTGGTAGTGATCCTGTGAAGTGTGTAGCTGACATTAAGGTAATTTCCACAATCTTTTTGAAAGATAGCATGATGGAGAGGGTTTGTTTCAGGGGGAGTTTGTGAAAGTAACAAACAGTAACTGGAATATGAGATGCCTACAATATTTCTGAGTGCTCAATTTTTTGAGAATTTTTAGTGTCTTGAGGCAAATCCAAAACTTTGAGCAAGCATTTCTATGATGCAGGCAAATTACTTCTTCAGTTTAGTGCCTATATATTCCACATTGTGTGAAAGGAAACTTTATTTAACATTATTGTAACCTGGAAGCCAAATCAGCTCTAAGAGTTAACTTTGCTCTGTATCTAGGGGTCTTGAGTGTCAGACTGCTCGTATGAAGGGGACACATGCTGGTTTGTTTCATAAAATAAAAATATGGTTGCCTTTTTATTCAACAGCAATTCGCAACACAAATCATTGCTATGATGAGCACTTGGTGAAAGCCCCAGAAGCACAAACCCCTCTCTGCAAGTACCTGTGATGTCCATTGCCACTGAATTTCATGTAGAAATCTGAAAAGGCATTTTTATTGTTAACTATCAGGACACAGCCACTGTCTCACTGGTGAAGTCTTCACACAGCAAACCAGCACGTTTACTGACTTACAATTTTTGTGGGACTCAGAGATGCTGAGGAGGGCAAGCAGGTATGTACATCTGGGAGTAACAAAGGGTAAGGACAGTCCTCAAGTTTTCACATAGCTCTCAAAACACTGTGTTTTCTTTGCTAGAAACCGCATCTTCCACTGCTGAAGAAACTCTGTAACTGCATTTGGGAAAATAGAGTAATACTTAGTTCACACGTTTGGTTTTTTGATTTTGGTTTTTTTTTACACATTCACAGAAAATTCACAGATCACAGTAAGTTAAAATTAACATAAGCAGAGCATAGATCAGTGCAAGCTCTAACCAGTGGCTGCTAAACACTTTCTTTTTTTATGGTTATCCCCTTCAGCCATTAGACTGCAAATTCTGGACCTTATGTTTTGGGGGTTTGTGGTGAGATTTTTGTAGCAAGGGGCTACATGAGCGGTTTCTGAGAAAAGCTTCCAGAAGCTTCCCCCATGTCTGATAGAGCCATTGCCAGCTGGCTCCAAGATACACCCACCGCTGACTGAGGCTCAGCCCTTCAGCAACAGTTGTAAATGTTTCTGGATAACATAATTAAGGAGGGTAAAAAACCTCTAAAACTGTGCAATACCAGCTGCAGAGAGAAGTGAGACTATGCAAGAGAAACAACTTCTGCAGACACCAGGGTCAGTGAAGAAGGAGGGGAAGGAAGTGCTCCAGGTGCTGGAGCAGAGATTCTCCTTCAGCCAGTGGTGAGAACCACCGTGGGGCAGCTGTGCCCCTGCAGCCCGTGGTGGTCCGTGGTGGGCAGCTAGTGTCCATCCAGGGTCAGCCCTAAATCAATGACAAAACATCAGCATGCCCGTAATGTTATCCAAAGGATCTTTTTCAAAGCAGTAAAATCTTTCAAAATTCAGGAAACTTTAAAATATGATCAGCCTTGTGGCAGATTTTCATAAATTTGGGGAGGATTTATAGCAAGAAAATGTTTGCAAGATTCGCGTTAATGAAATGTGCAGCGGGAGTTCTCAGCATGTACAGTGACATTCATCACCATCAAACTTCCTCTTTGAATTCATATGCTCCCAACATATTAATGAGAGCTTTAATCTCAGATGACAAATCTGAACCACAGCTGAATTCATGGGGAGTCACATTCCTCATGCATGAGGGTAGGGAAACCTTGTAAGCTCCCAGCTGAACTGTTAAGGACTTTGCAATGGGCTCTGTGTGTCCTTCTTACAGTGACATCGTGTCAAACCTCAAATTTTGTGCTTTGTGTTCCTAAGGGTTTTGGTCTTGTATGTTCCAGAAAGATGTACAGATATTTTTAGAAAGGAAAAGTGACAAGAACAGATAACTGTTGTAAAGATTTCTGCAAACGTTCAGCTCATGGGAGAATAAGCTTGTAGTTTTGAAAAATAGACCTTGTTTTGTCTTTATGCCTAGCATGACAAATCCTCTGTGTTCTGTAAAATGTTTTGCTCTGATTTGCTTCTACGTAAACCTGAGTTTGCTTGGTAGAGAGACTTCACCATAGGGTTCACCATGCATGGAATACTGATGCATGTATGAATACTGATAGAATTTGTAAATGTTTGAAAATGTAAAATTTGTAACCTTATTGCAGTGGTTATGAGTACCATAATTTACTTTTTCCCCCAGTGTATATAAAATTGCTCTGGAGAACTGTGAAGTTAATAGCACTCTTAGAGTTATTTTTCTAAATGGATATGAAAAAGATGTTTGAGTTCACATAGTATGTCTCTGAAAGAAGCACAGCTAATCTTTCATTTAATATGTATACAGAAACTAGACAAGTTTTCACCTATAAACTTCCTTTAAATAAAAGGAATAACCGCAACTTTGCCAGTAATTAATTTCATAAATATTCTGCTGAAATTTCTCTGTAAAATGTTCTTTTTCTGGAACTCTAATATTCTGGAGGTAATAAGCTTGCACCTTGGAAGGAGCTAACAGTTTATGAACTTAAGTGATCATGACTGTCACATTTTTCAGGAGCCAAAATACTTGTAATAATACATCAGGTCATCTCATAAAAAGATTTTACTTGTGTTTCAAGCAGTTGCTGTTTGGTTGATTCATTCCAACTGTTTCAGGAGTCAGAATATAAACAATGTCCTGAGTGACAAAGACCTGATGTAGGTTAAAACATGCTTTGGGTAATATAAGCTCGTTAGCTCATATCTTCAGATTTTGGTTTTGTTGGAAGAAGTTTTGTTATTTTTCTTCTCTTTGGCTTCTTCATTATTAAGTGCTGATTTCGGCTGCAAAAGGCACAATTTTACAGAGTACATAGCAACATCTATTTTTGTGCCATTCCTGTCCTGATTGCCCTAATTATTGTGAAATTTCATGAGAAAAAAAAGTGGTTCTAATAATTTTGGACTTTTCCCATCCATACTGCTTGTTCAGAAAATAATTTCTATCTTTTTCAGACTGGCTTTCTGGCAGAATAAGGCATGCTCCTGCAGGGTCTCCTCTCCTGCTCGTCTCCCTGCTGCGCATCTTACTTTACTAAAAATCTCATGTATGTGCTGTCTCAAAATACCTTGCCTTCTGCTGTCTCTGCAAACTCTGGTGTCTGCCTCTTATTGAAGGCTTCTCTGACATCTGCTGTGATCTATCCAATGTTTTTCTTCCATGCTTTTATCAATCCATGAAGAATATAACTGGGACACTTAGGGGTTTTTGCTTATTCATAATTTTGAATTAAGAAAGAAGAGGGTGCAAAAATAAAGGTATGGTGCTCATTACCCCCATATATATAAATTTATCCACTAGTTGTAAAGATATTTGTAGATGACCCAAGCTCTTGTTTTCAAGCATTTCTTCTTATTATCAAAGTTCAGTACCAGATAAAGGAATTAGACTTGCAGCTTCTCAGTTTTTCTTAT
>WEIV01024872.1:921083-947866 GCA_013390005.1 Calyptomena viridis
CCAGGCCTTGAACACTTCCAGGGATGCAGCATGCACAACTTCTCTGAGCAACCCGTTCCAGTGCCTCACCACCCTCACAGTAAAGATTTTCTTCCTAATATCTAATCTGAACCTGCCCTCTTTCAGTTTAAGGCTATTACCCCTTGCCCTTTCTCTATGCTCTTGAAGAGTCCCTTGCCAGCTTTCCTGTCAGTCCCTGCTAGGTACTGGAAAGTGTTAAAAGGTCCCCTCAGAGCCTTCTCTTCTCCAGGCTGAACTGCCCCAACTCTCTCAGCTTGTCTCACAGCAGAGGTGCTCCAGCCCTCTGATCATCTTCCTGGCCTCCTTTGGATTCACTCCAACAAGTCCACCTTCTTCTTATGTTGGGGGCCCCCAGACCTGGACACAGCACTCCAGGTGGGGTCTTACCAAAGCAGAGCAGAGGGGCAGAATCCCCTCCCTCAACCTGCTGCCTGCACTGCTTTTGATGTAGTTCAGGACACATTTGGCTTTCTGGGCTGTGAGTGTACATTGCTGGGTCATTTTGAGCTTCTCATCAAGTGACACCAACAAGTCCTTCTGCCCAGGGCTGCTCTCAATCCGTTCTCTTCTCAGCCTGTGCTTGGAATTGCCCCAATTCAATTAATGGCTCTGAAGAGTGTTTCTCAGTGCACTGCTCACTACTTGGCAGTTGAAAGTTCCTGGAGGAACTCTGACTGGGACTCTCAAACTAGTCTAGTCTATTAAACCTTAGAAAATCTCTTATCTACTATTTAGCAATTATTTTTACACCTATATTGCATATAACCTTATAAACTAACAGGTGAAAGCAATGTACAGAAATAATAGCATATATATTCCATTGATTTATTTCGTCCTGGTTCTCAGAGAGCCTTGTAACTTGTGTAGGTGAAGATTGGAAGGGCTGCTCATATTGCACAAGATGGAAACTTTCTCTTGGGCTTTCAGCAGGCAAATGCATATGTGTTATTGTTCTGAAATATAGGGGCCATGAAAAAAGAATCTGGATTTGTCCCAGAGTCTGGGACTAATAGAATCTCTTGGGATGAAGAATCTAAATTTGTAAGCAGAATATTCACTGTTTCCCATCACATCAGCAACCAGAGTTTACAAGCTGAAGAGAACTATGCTGGCTCCTTCTCCAGCTTTAAACACTGACAGCAAGTGAATCCTTCTGCCTCCATTTCAAACACCTGCTTCTCAGCTCAGCTCAGCCACACTATCTCATAAAAATTTATTCTTCGTTGTTCTTTGAGGAATCCCTAAAAAAAGGAGACTTCAATCTTAGACTATTTTTTCTTGTTAGAGATAACAAGTGATATGCACACAAATGCAAAGGTCATTTAAATGGGATGTAAGTTAAAAGCCAGCAGTACATCTGCATCACCTGAAAAACGGGGAAATTGAATCTGGATATAAATATTGTGACTTGGGCTCATCTTTAAGATAAATAGTGGAGTTAGAAGCTGTGTTCATTTTTTAAAAAATTAATATTATTGTTAATGTATATGTATTGCAATTTCAGAGTGTTGAATTATTTAGTTAATACCTAGTTAGCAAACATGAATATAAGAGTTATGCAATAGAGAATCTTAGTTACTTTAAATATAAAAATCCAATAAAAAGTCTAGTAAAAGTATTTTCAGATTCAGAACTCTGTATTATTCTGTCCCTCCAGCAAAATGTATACAGATCCAGGCACTGGAAATAAACACAAACAACCAGAGACTTAGAGCTATAAACTTAACTGTTGTGACGTGCAAAGAATGTGTTTTATACTTCAGCATACTCATACCTTAGCACTCTTTCCATTTGTCCTAATCCAGAATATCTATAGATAGAAACAGAAATACTACATACAGAGTCAAAGGCACTAATATCTAGAAGAAGAAGGAAAACACTTTCTTTCCTTAAAAATGCAAAATTGAAAATGAATATATTTTTAAAGGAATCCAAGAGCACATAGGATATAGGAAAATTCTTTACTCTGAGGGTGGTGAAGCACTGGAACACATTGCCCAGAGAAGTTGTGGATTCCCCATCCGTGGAAGTATTCAAGGCCAGGCTGGATGGGGCTCTGAGCAACCTGGACTAGTGGAAGGTCCCTCTGCCTATGGTAGGGACATTGGAACTAGATGACCTTTAAGGTCCCTTCCAACTCAATCCATTCTACTTATGATAGGAAGATGGAAAGATACTTTAGTGTCCCTCTAAGGAAATCTTATGGTTAAGTGTAGTTGTGTGTAGAGCTTGCAAAAGACAAAGCAGAAATGACTGATCTGTTTCAAAAACATTTCAAGAGTTTCTGAAAACTGTGAGCTGAATAGACACAATTTATCACTTCCTTTACAGATAAAAAACACAAAAAAACCACAAAAAAACCAACACACAAAAAACCCCAATACAGCAGTTTGAAGACTTATATGCTGATACTTGTGTTTTATCCATTCAGTTTTGGCCATTCCTCACTTATCTTGTTCATTCATTTGCAGGAGCTTCTCTTTTTTGGACTCCTTTTTTGTTCTGATACATATAGACCCAGAAGAAGATAACAAGAAGACTCTCTTGTATTCAAGGTGGCTACTATGTCTTGGGTGATTTGTCATGCTGCATTTAGGTTCTCAGGTGGGCTATATTCATACTACTTAAAGACTTCATGAAATCACTTATTACTGATCTGGATGTTTAGTGTGAACAGTGTGATTAATCTTTTATTACAGAGTATGACAGCATTTTTTTTCTTTGCATCTGTATAATTATTTTTTGCAACTTCATACGTAAAAATCATAGAATATCTTGAGTTGGAAGGGACTTACAAGAGTCATTGAGTCCAACTCCTGGCTCTGCACAGGACAATCCCAAGAATCACACCATGTGCCCAAGAGCATTGTCCAAACAATTCTTGAACTCTGTCAGGCTTGGTGCTGTGACCACTTCCCTGGCGAGCCTGTCCCCAACCACTGTCTGGGTGTAGAGTCTTTTCCTGATATCTGACCTTCCCCATCTTTGTAGTCCTCCTCTGGACACTAATCGTGTCTAGTAAAGGTGGACTATATCACAAAGGGCTCAACTGAATGTTTTGTTTTTCTGCCCACAGCTCAAACACACCAACGACATTTAATACCTTCTCACATGTATACATTAAATTTTGGCCATGTGACTGCCTATCTAGTGCCCAATGCTTCACTCATTTACAGTATGCTTGCAAAAAAACATTTTGGTTTTGGCAAGTGTAACAATACTTAGTTCACATACATGTAACTGAGTCATAGTCTCCTCTAGCTGAAATACTTAGGCAGTTTTGAAAAGGAAATTGTGAAGCTTTGTAAAGTTTCAATCATGTCATTAAACCTCATTTCAGGGTCCTTGGTTTCCGCTAATATGGTATAAAAAACTTAATGTGCCCAGCACCATTAGTTCCCTGCAGCTCCTCAGCTGCCTGTCAGGAACCCAGCCTATATTTCCTAAGCCTTTCTGATGTCTCCCCTTTTCTGACAATTACAGTTACTACAATATCTGTCCTTTATTTTAAATAGAAATTAATTAATTACTTCCAGGAACCCGAAAGAAGTATTTTTCATTTTAATAGATTTCACAATGTCTGAGAAGATAAAATTCCTATAAAAGCATGAGTCCTTAAAGATGAACCAGGGCACGTAGTCTTTCTAGGACATATCGTACTCCCATGGTTTATAACACTGCATGGAATTTAAGTGTCTGGGCCAAATTCTTTTGCTGTGTGCTGAATTTTGGAAATATGGGTCTGACAGAGAAGCCACTGGAAAGGGCACTTTGAACATCTGAGTGTGCAATGTTGGTAGCAATACCTGCTGTAGGAATCTTAATCATGGCTTGAGCGCTGCATAAAACTAGATCAAAAATGCAGGACATTGCCTTACAGCGCTGAAAATGCAAAATATTAGACAAGAGGTGAAAAGCTGATTTAGAGCTAAATACTAAATGGAATTACCCTTAGGAAAAAGTAATCATATTAGACTGTGATGTTCATCTAAAGAGATGTAACTAGTCTCAACTACTTCACAACCCCCCATTCCTAACAAAGAGAGAAGCAACAAGGTGTTAGCTTTCGCTGTCTCTTCTCTTTGACTAAAATGGTGGTTGTCACTCTTTTGGTAGAATATCCGCTCATACATGTAGGAGTAATTACTTGTGATAACCTCAGCCTTTGTCTATCTTCTCTTGGGAAAAGTTGCCAGCAGAAGAGATGCAGGGATGCTAATTCAAGTACTTGTTTGAAGTTTAAGCACACCTCGGAATAAAGTGAACTGACAAAACCCACCATGGTTAGAAAAATCACTGGTATTTAGTTTTTGGCTACCTGGGGAAATACAGCTCCATATCCATTCCTACTGGCATATGTTAACTTATCTTTTCATTTTAAACTGTTTCCGTTAGATGAAATAGAGTGTGTCAGACCTTAAAGCTTCTGGATAACAGGACATGGCAGTTTGTCATTTAGGACAAAAATAACTACTGCTTCACTGTCAGAGTTCATTACTGTCAGCTGGAGTAGATCCATGTACATGTCTGACAACATGGTATGTCCTCTTTGCATTTGTGAAGGGTTGTATGTATGTTATAGATACACTGAATAAGCACTGCATGCCAGGTCCCTTCAGGGTTACTGCCCAGGCTGAAAAGACAGAAAAACTCCGACATGAAATTTATGACTGGGGACTAAAACATTCATTGTTGCCAATTTAAACTCAGACTAAATCCCTTTTTAATCTCTGTAGTTAATGAGATAGCTGAAATCATTGCTTTTTCAGGTATTTAATATATTAAAGAAGGCTTAGGATAGAAACCTGTAGATGAACTTCAGCTGTTTTCAAATCTGCTTTTGAATTTCTCTGGATTTTAAGATACCTGTTGATTTCAGATAGGAGAGATGACCTTAGCTAATCTATTCCAATATTTCCTCAGATATTTGCTTGTGAACATGCCATCAGTGGAACTAAAATACCTAATAAACAACTGGAACCACAGAAGGTGAGCATTAATTTATTTTACCGACCAAATTCATGAATACAATGTACAAATCTAATATGCTTTGACATCCAGGCCCAGAACAGCAGCACACAAATATGTCAACATTACATTATAAGGAACAAAACGCTCTTGTTGAGATCTGATGAGAAATTTTCTCATTAGTGTATTTTATTGAAAGATAAGTACTAACAGCCTTGTGCTTTGCATGAGCTGTCAGAACTTTCCATAGCTCTGGGAACTTGAGAAATAATAATAACGTAACATTAGCAAGTTTTACTTATTTATTCAGTCCTGGAATGAGGAGATCAACAGAGCAGCTTCCCTTCAATCTGTTGACATCATGGAAAGCTGAACTTGAGTTAGAAAGATGAAGAGGGCACCAAGCCTGGTAAGCAAAGGAGGGTAATGAAATTCAGGAGCCAGCCAAACACAACATTAACTCCTACAACAAGAACAAATCACTTTAGGTGGGAAAAAAAGAGGCTGCCCACAGCAGTTCTTGTCTGAAATACACAAAGGGCTCTAGTAGCCTGTGTTTCAGAGATGCTGAAATGTCCTGGACACTCCCATTTTGGACTGCAGAGTCAAACATGTCAGTGGTTGCAGAAACAGTGCTCTGGGTTAATAGGTGTCCTTGCTCACGGTTAAACCTGCTGTGATTCCAGCTGGGAGCTGCCTACATTTTCCATCTTGCTCATAGCATCATAACACACAGCAGGGGCATGGATCCAGTGAAACACGGGACAGCTACTGCTGCTTTCTCTCCCAGAGAGGTGGAGACACCTCTGCCTGCTTTTTTAATAAGGATCTTGTGTGTTTGCAGTGCCACAGACCAACCCAGAAAGTTGGAAAGCCAGTCTTGGTGTGGTGGGGATCGTAAGAGCCTGCCCAAACCACCATATTATGGAAGAGGCTTCACAGGAAAACTTTTCACTTGAAATTGAACTATGGTGTAACCTCAAACACAAGAAATGTGAAGTCAAAGGAGAAAAATGAATGAATGGACTGTAGCCTTCTTTTGAGGGAACGCTTAGACTTATGTTTCCTCTTGCAATAGTTATTTTTGTGTTTCTTAGTCACCGTATTTTTTATATAATGCTGATTGCATGTAAAATGCATGAGCTAAGATGCTGGCAATGAGTGGGGTCCAAGTGTTTTCTCTCTGGTGAGGCTATTTCTGGCTTCCTATTGAGTTTTAGTGTCAGCTGAGTTTATATGTGGATTAATTAACCCTTATTAATATTTCTTGGTTTGTCTCTCACCAAACTGAGATGAAAGGAAATTGCAACATTGCTTGTTAAATATGTGGTAAGCATTATTTATTTCTAAAATAGCCAAAGCATTCATAAGCATTCCACCAGTTTGGCAGAACGAGATGATGAATGCATATAATATTTACCATTTTGATGAAAGCACTAAAAAACCCAACCTATTGTTAATCCAAACCATTTCATGCATGTATTTGTATATATTCCACAGTACACATGGAATAGCTTTGCTTTTGGTTTCTAGTTGCATTTTGCTGTATATCTAACATAATTTAGTCTTGATTATTTTACAAAGCTTTTAGGGCTTTGATAATAGCTTTTCAAAATGGTGTGCTTTTCTTAGTCTTCTTGAAATTTCTGAACACCCAAATTATCACATTCTAATCACCACTCTTGCTTTGTCCAAAGCAATTCCTACTTCTGCTACACCTGTCTAGACCATGCATATTATTCCTAGCTGCCCTTCCCCAGTAAACACAACCTCATTGCTCTTTATACTATTTTTCTTCTGATTTCTTGCAAACATTTCCTATTTTCTACCTGTAAGCAGTTTTTGTCAGACACCTCCCGGAGAGACTTAACTCTTTTCAGTCATTGAACATCGACCTTAGAAGGACTTGACTCTTCCCATTGATTGTACAGAGCAGCCTTTGGCTCTTTAAAATCAGCCTCTGACTCCAGGTAGTGAATACTCAGGTACTTCAATGCCCAAATTAGAACTGCATAAACTTCCAAGAATCTTCTTGTCCTGTGTAATTACCTGTGTAATTTTAAGGACAGTGAAAATGTTAACATGTTTATTAAGTTAATATTAATGTGTTAATGTTTACAAAGTGCTTGCAGATATGTAAGAATAGAGGGCTCTCCTATATAGTGTGAGAATTTTGTAGCAAATTATTTAGCATTAAAATATTATATTGAATAATCTAGGTCATGGAAAGTAGTCTCTGTAATGGAGTTATTCAATTTGTATTTACCACTCTGAATAAAAGTTGTGTGATTTTTATTATTTACTTCCGATACTCTGAAGGAGAAAAATCTGCAGATAGAGTGCTTACTACTAGTGTGAAACACACTGACAAGACATTTGCTTTGAGAAGCTAAGTTAGTGTACTTTTGAATGGTTTATACTTGGCTGGAGCAAGTAAGCAGAAGCCATTTAGTCCTGAGTAATGTAGATATATCTCTGTGATTCTGGTGTCATTTTTTTTCCTTTGTAACTATGCAGAAGTTTTAGTTATGTGGGAAGTTATGAGAAAAAACAGCTGTCTGGCACACATGGTGGCTTATCTTAAAGTGGGTGAATCAAAGTAAAACTTGCAGTGTTTGACATGCAGATGTATTAAGCCTGCTGTTATCCAAAGGTCAAAAAGATATTTATAGATTAACTGGTGTTAAAGAAAATATTAACTATATGCAAACTCAGAATACACTAGGGGAAAAACCCCCACACTTCTGTAGTTTCTTTCTAAGGTATTATTTTATCCTTTGTTTAATGAAAAGACATAAGTTTACTTTTCCCTCTTTTGTTATTTTCAGTAGAAAGACAAAATATGCACTTACTCAGAATACCAGTGTTTATACAAGAGTGAAATCCTCACACACTGACTCTTGAAATGCATGGAGGAAGCTACCCTATGCTACATTAACACTCCTTCAACATTGTCCAAAAGAGGTATAAATTTTGCTTCCTGTTAATTATGGAGAAAACAATAGCAACTTGAATGCAATTGTACAGAAGTTCTAAAATTATGGTGATTCTAAATAATCGTGGAATAAATAAAATCTTAATAAAATTTTATTAACCTTTTTAGGCCTTTACTAGAGAAGTAAAAACCTGCAGAATATCTTTGAGTCAGGAGTTAGACAGATAATTCTTTGTTTAACTAGTTGTAAAGTCAAAAGAGCCTTTATTTGAAGTACCTCTATTGTATGCATCTTCCATTTGATATATTTTGTCAGTAGGATAATCACAAGGAGATAAGATTAAATATATTAAACTGAAAGGACTGTATTTAATAACAGCCCCTTAATCTCTGATGGCCTGTGAAAAAGGAGCAGTTCTGGAGATGTGGATGGTCCCTGAGAACAAGCAGAAAACAGCCTGTAGGGGTTCAGCCCCTGGGCTTCCTTGGAAAAAACACCCTGGATATCAAAATCAGAGAGTGTTGCATTCCAACAAAACATCTCTGCAGAAAAGCAACTACAATCCTATTAATTATATTATATTATAATCTTATTTTATTTTTATCTTATTAATGTGTATTGAACTCTTATATTGTAAAAGAACTGAAGGTATGGAGCAGTGTTTCGGATTTCATGCTTCTTGCTAGACAGTTTTGGAGTGAAAAGGCAGCTACCCCAGTTTGCCCAAGGTGCCCAGGGGACACAGGGGGATCGTCTCATTCTCTCCCAACAGCTGCTGCATTTCTGCACTTCAGTAATACCCACATGATGGCAGAAGAGAACAGACAGCTGCACACACGATCTGACAAGCTTCAGGGAAACAGCAAGTTGACTTCTGGTATTTTTGTAAAGTACTTTCTACATATATCTATTAAAATATATCAACATCTGGAAGTATTTAAATATAACTATCTGGAATAAATGAATAAATGTACATCATATACATAGAAAGAATGCATTTATAAATATGGATTTCTAATAAGTATAAGGAAAAGTGGTTTTAGTTTTGGATGGGCCTTACTGTTCCTAAGAATCAGAGAGTAACAGAGGTATAAAAACAGTTGTCATAAATCCCTTTCTTACTTTCATTGCCAGAAGTTGTTGATTGTTTGGCTATACTGTTACACGGGTAAAAATCTGTAATTAAATGAGACTAGGATGAGACTCTAAAAGGCAGAAAACCATACAATTTTAAGTACTTCATCAGTACTTCACTACATCAATGAAACTACTGAGCAGACTACGCTCAGTAAATGGAAAAAATAAGAAGAAAAAAATGAACTTTGTTGCTACCAATCTACATAGTTTTACTGCATATATTGTGCATACCAATGTTTAAAATCTCCCAGCCTCACTAATCCGAAGTGATTTCAGACATGCAATGTATTTTTATGAGCAGTCTTGTAAAAATAATTTTTATCGGTTTTATATTTGGAAGGTGTTCGCTATATTAAAGGCACTGCATCAGCTAATTGTAATTACTGGGGGCAAAAAACCCCAAAAATAATGCAGAGCAGAATTAGCAAATTAATTATATGTGGAAAATTAACAGAAACTATGATTTGAGCAAAAAGCTAAAAATCACTTCCCCAGAAATCCTCTTCCTCTGCCATCTGATTCTTTGTACAACCCCAAATAAATCTAACCTTTTTGTTTCTCATTGTCATGAAGATTAATTAGTGAGTAGTTATGTAACACTTGGAAAAAAACAAAAACCAGAAGATGATGAGCATTGTTATGATGAGGTTGAAGTTTTGATTTGACATGGCTGTACAAGTAGATGGCCTTTTAATTTTAACTAAGTGATACTTGCACAGTGGTTGATTTCTGATTTCAATTGCATACCTAAACCAGAGGAAAAATTGTAATTAATTTTTAAATTTAAAATGTAATTATAGGTGTGGGTTGTGACAATTAGTCCTCTTCTCTTGCTTTGAGGATCATGCCACTATTCCAGAGTGTGTTACTGCAGGGCAGCTGCAACAGAAGGGGCCAGAACTCATGCATGTATTTTAAACACTGTGGTACCTACACTGGAGAGTAAGTAGTAGTGGCTGGATCACCACAAATGCTCAATTAGGCAGAAGAAGGAGGAAAGATACGGTGTGAACACAGCAGCCTGATAGCAAGCTGTGCTTTCTGCAGTGCTTTTCCAAAGAGAGACTGGTGTGATGTGTGCCCACCCTTCTGCATTCAGGCAAGTGTCCGAGTCTCCAACCTGAAGGACACATGGAGACAGTGTTCTGTGTCATGCCTCATGCCTCTCTTTGTGCCCTGGTTCCCATGGATAGAAATTCAGGACTTGAGGCTGGCTCCAGTAATATCCAGACCAGGGAACTGGAATTGCAGAGGGGTATCCTTAAACACTCCCCACCCTGAACCTAGATGTAGTCTGCAGTATTCGAAGTAATCCATCAGTTTGCTTTTGCATTTTTTCTAAGTTTCACTCTTCCTAAGAAACATAGACAAAACATTGGTTGAGCAGCTTTGCTGGAGACCAGCAGCCTTATGCAAGAGGTGAATTTCTTTCTCTCCTTCTTACTTTCTGCACTTTCACATGTTCAAACACTCATCTGTTGCTTTCTTATATACTCATCAGAGATAAAAACCAAATTTACGTGCTTTGGTAGTGGGAACTCGTGTTAAAATGCAATATGGAGATTTCTTCCTGACTTCCTGAGTCAGAATATAGAGATTGAGGGGTTCAAGGACAGTGCTGGAGCACTGAGCCCATCCTTCTTGCAGCAGCCAGACTGTGGCTGTTGCTGGGTGCAAGATGGCACTTGGGTACCGAAAGGTGGCTGTTTGGAAGCAGAGGAAAGAGCAGCATTTGTATAAGGGGAAAAGGAAAGGAAAAGATTATCAGATGTAGCATATGTTGACATGAAAGTCAGAAGTTAAGAAATAAGTCTGCCTTATCCTGAAAAAATTAGATGAGTACATCCAGTGGCATGTGAAATGGAAGATCCATGTGCCTTGTGAAACAGGACCTAATGACAGAGATTATCTAGATTATCTAGAAATAACTTTTTTCCCCCTTAATGTGTCCAAACTACTCTATATCAGACGCCTCCTTAATTTTGTGTTTCTGGCTGCCTCCACATCACCACCTCATCCCCGTCAATGTAGAATTCACCTTGATGGAATCAGAAACAAGAGTAATTTCATAATCTGCTTGTTTAACACTAGCTGAAAGGAAATATCCAGATGGATTCTTCTTTTTAAATAATTTGTTTCCCAGGGCAAATCTAATCACCTGCCGGGGGTAGGTGAAGAGGAGAAACCACATCTTTCTGTTGCATAACATCTGCTCTTACAAATAGAAGCTACCACTGCACCACTTGCAACCTCACATGGTTTTTCCTTCTGACAGATTTTTTTTTTTTTGGAAGTCAGTCAGCAGGACTGAATTCTTTAATTTTATGCAGCATGAGACATTCTGTGCCAAACTCCAACATTACTCGAGCATTTAATAATCTTAGTGGCAAAAATGCTGGTGTTTGTAATTAAGAGCTCTTATTAAAATAGATTTGATAACATACAATCTTAACAAGTTTATGAACATGGAATAAAGGAAAGTGGGGTTCTGGAAGACTATTTTAATTTACAAAGCAACCTAAACTATTTGTGAATTTGTAATTCTAACAAGCTTTAATCAAGTTAGCTAGAAATCTTTAAGTTGTGAGATGACTTTACAGATGAATGATTATAATGTGAGTTCTAAGTCTGATTTTAATTCTACACTATTCCTAGACATTTGTATGTCTAGGAGACATATGACAACATTGGGTGGGGATGATTTGTCTGAAAAATTAATGAAAATTATTTAATTAATTAATTAAATCTCTAAAAGGAAATACGCTCTTTGTTTCTTTGCTTAAAAAATAGCCATGCATCTTCTGAGGCTCTTCAGTACAGCAGTATTCTTAATTAAAAATGCTATTCTGAAATCATTGGCAGGTCATATGAATATATTGTGCGCCTTGAAGAAAACTATGGGGAAAAAAGAATTCTCAAATTTGATGGCAGCAACCACATTTAACCTGGACAGTTGTTTCTTCGCTGCTAACATAGAATGTGGTAGATGCTTTCCTTTGGATGGTATAAGATTAAAGAAAACATTCACTATCATGACCAAAATATTAAGCTTGACAGCTTCTGTAAGATTGCCTGTCAGAACCTCTCAGTAGCTGGGGAAGATATCCTAGAGCACAAACCAGTGAGTAAAAGAAAAATAAAAAAGACAAAAAGTGCTAAACACAAAGTCAAAAGCAGGCTCAGTTCTGACATCCAGAAGACTGTCTGTATAGATGTACTTATTGCAATTTTGCCTGAGCATAGTTTATCTGCCTGTTAAAAGCAGGCATTGATTTTGACTACTTTAGTATCCAAATAAATATTCAGATTAAAGTTTATTTTAAACTTTTTTTTTATTTTAAAGTTTATTCCTTTGCAAGGAATCATTTAACCCATTTAGCTGTTTCTGAATGTTTCTATGTATTTATTTTCTTCTATTAGTAAAATGGTACAGTCTTTACATTTAATTTGATTTTATAGCTCTTCTAATTTTCAGCTAATTCTGAAAGTTTTCAT
The DNA here is from genome assembly GCA_013390005.1 of Calyptomena viridis. Taxonomy (NCBI): domain Eukaryota; kingdom Metazoa; phylum Chordata; class Aves; order Passeriformes; family Eurylaimidae; genus Calyptomena; species Calyptomena viridis. The sequence goes on from WEIV01024872.1 coordinate 933,641, forward strand.
TTTTTAATTATTAACCCCAAATTTGGCTTAGCAGAATCCATTTTTTTGTTCAAAGTTACTGAGTTTTATTTAAATCTTCTGTGAAATTTAGTTTTCATCTATAAATATCTCAAAGAAAACTCACAGTCCTACTCTTGTTGGTAGGGTCCCTTCAGGGACAGAAAAGCCAAATGTTAAGAATATTTGGTTTGGTAAGTACTTCTGAATATGTGCTCGACACAGGAGGCTGAAGTGTTTCCCTGGGGACCTGCCCTTTTTGCTGCAGTGGGACTGGACCTTTGAAAGCACTCAACAGTGTACATTGTCATACCATTTTGCATCTTTGAAATACAATCAAATTCAACTTTCCACATAATCATCCTGTATATATGAAGAGGGAAATAAGAACTTAAGACCCAGACAACAGCTGAATCCTGAAGCTTGTTCTTCCTCTCCTTTTCCCACTCCTGCAAAAGCCGAGGGGAGACTCCCAGAGTGGTCATTGACATTGTGGAAAGCAAATGGAGAGGCTGTTCAGAGAGGTGTGCCTGCTAGTGAGTGTGTTTTACACCCAAGGAAATGCTTGTGCTATTGCATAAATTTGGGTCATGGTTTGGCCTTTATTGACTTTTTTTGCTGGTTGTGGGTCAAACATTACTAGTGGTTGCAATTAGGAATTAAGTAACCTGGCTTGTGAGGTGAGTTGAATTGCTCACAATTCACAGTTCATCAGTGAGACTCGAGATCTCTGATTTTTAAAAGATTTAGCTTTTGTTATTTTGCTCAGTCAGATTGATATTGGTAAAACAGTATTTTTTACCAAAGTGTTACGAGAAGAATCACTGACTAAAATGAAGATGTTAACTGCTAGGCTGTAAGTTTGGGGAATTTTTACTTTGTGTTACCTTTTGCTTGAATAGGCAATTGTGCATGATGGATTTTGACAGAATCAGGGAGGATATTCTGAAAGGCAAAAATTATTTACATTTCACAGCTGACTGACTAATGGTCTGTGTCTCTGTGCTGAAATCGGCAGTGGAAGTTTTGTCTCCGGTACTTCTCATCTAACTGGGAATCAAAACAACAATGTGACTTTCCAGCCCAAGCCATTTGGGCAGGGAACTCTTGGCAGGGCTTTCTGTGGGAAATCCATGCCACCTCATCAAGCCTGAAGTGAAATCAGTGCCATGCTCTGCTCTTTCTGCTGTTCCACCGTGCCATGGAAAGGGGGTCTCAGGAACGCCACTTTTGAAGACAACATAGATGGAATCTTCTTAATAAAGTGAGGTGACATTTTTAGTGCCATTTTTAAGTCATAGTACACCAGTATTTTCATATAAATTTTCCAGTTAAGCTGGAAACGTCAAAATCCAGATCAGTGGAGTTATATGAATCTAAATGTCTGACCCTGCTGGTTCCCAAGAAGATGATTGTTGATTACACTGCTAAACTCTTGCCACTAGTTTCTTGGTGAAATAGGCATCCTGACCTGGAATATGCTACTTATTCTACTAGGTGTTGGATGCCTAACATTACTTCCTTACACCTCTGCAAGGATTTAAAGGAGTCTGCTTAGTAGTGCATCATACCTTCACAAGATGTGTTTAACCAACAGAGAGAGGTTAAAAAAAAAAGGGCTTCTTTTGATCATTGCCTAGGAAGTTATTGACATTTCAAATTGAAAATTAATCCTCTAAAAGCAACCACTGTGAACTCCCTTAAAGTCATAGTGTGACTTCTCACTTTTACCACCTCAGGAATACATTAATATGTACCTGACACTATTGCTTACCAAGCAGAATTAAATCTGGCTGCCCTGGAATAGTATTGATATAGTAAGAATTATATTTGCATAGCCACTAATAACCAATAAAAGCTGTTTAATTGTATTAGCTATTTTTACACACATAATTGTATCTACTTAAGAAAGAAAACCAGCTGACATTCTTCCCATATATCCATTACTGTATGCTACAAATTGTCCTTATTCATAGTAACCTGAGATTACTTTGTTTGCATATGATTTAAATGAAAAGAAATGCCTAAATGTACCCCTTGGAGTCAGGCCAGACTGACACTTTCTGTGTGGTATCATTTTGAGATCCAGATTTATGTGATGTATGATTAAATAGTGGTTTGGCTTTAATTTTTTTCAAAGGTAGCCAGTAATGTGAGATTTTTCAGGACCTCAGCAATCTCGTGTTCCTGTAATGGGACCTGCTTTTTCAGGCCTCGTATCTGGTTGTCTTCAGTGATGCAAGGTGCCCAGCTCCTCATTTCCAAAATTCTCAGTACCCATTTTCAGACTGCCTGAATGATGGAAAAACCTGGACCTGGTTTTCAAACCATAAGTTGCTTTGAAGACAAAACTTGAGACTAAACCACACAGTGATTTTGAAAACTTTCAGACCCTGCTCCTCTTCAAGGAAATGGATCAGTGGAGATGTGTCTCTGCTGATCAGAAGGTATGTCTCTACACATGATGGCATGTGTCCAAGCCTCACTTGGACTGAAGTGGACTGTGCTGAAGGCTGCTTCCCAAAAGAAAACTGGATCTTTTGGGGCTGGAGAGGTCCTCCATATGGCATTTGCTAGATGCACCATTTCCTTGTGCTCTGCTGGCTGTTGGGATGTTGCAGCACCACAGCACTGAGGTGTTACTCTGACCTTTTAATGACACTATGTGCTGTACACGGTGTTGTCTTCATACTCATTTGTTTCAGCCTGTCAAACCCATACAGGAAGAAGCTGGAAGAAACAAAGCTTTTGAGACTAGGGTCTAATGCACTTGGTTTCTCCTTCTGAAAAGTAAATATTTGTGTAATAATCTGCAGAACCCGAAAGCGGCTGAGAAATGATCCGGCCATAAGATCTTGTGAACAGATCCAGGATGTGGGAAAACAGCCAGCAAGATCTTGTTTACTCTGTGCTAAGAATACAACAGCTGGAATGATGGATAAAACATCTGTCTGAGAGGATACTGCCAAGTCAGAAATGTAGCAGTGGAGCATATACTGTACCTGTTGTGCTGGTGGTAAGGATGACTAGAGGGGTTCTGGGGAACTTTCCCTCTCTCTTCTGTGAACAGCTCATTCCTGAGACCACTGTTATACTCTAGTGTTTACTCAAACTCAGCTTTCTGTAGTTTGCAGAATCTGGCTTTTTCTCAGCCTCACCCTTGCCTTTGGATGGCTCCCATTATTTCTGACCTCCAGCTACCTTTTCTATGCTATTTATAGCACATCAGCTGGGGAACATTAATGTGCATCTCTGTTACATTTTGAAGAGTGACTTTCGTTTTCATTTACATTCTCATTAGTTCAGTAAGTTGTTTGGCATCATTTGGATTTTTTAGTCAGGCTCCTTTTGCACTGCATTTATCACATTGCTTCCTCCAGTTTTGTTTTTCTTTCCGTGGCCATAACTGATTCTCTCTGTCCTCCAGCTTTCCATTAGCCGTCTCCTTTGTTTGGAAAAAAGTAACCTAGGGTGTACTCTTTCTTTTTTAAAAGGGTAATTTGTTACTAGGAAATAAGCATAGAGATCACTAGGAAAGTAGACTCCAAATCTCAATATGCCCATCTGATTTCTTGTGACCTGTTTCTTGTAGATGCTGGTATCTTGTTTCAACACCTTGAGCATTGTGCACTTTGCTCATCCCCAGTTCATTTCCAACAAAGCTGTTCTGCTTTGTTTCATTTGTCTTCATCTCCTGTGCTTTCAGCTGCCCTTTCAGATATATCCTTTCACTTACATCAAATTTTATCTCTTGGCTATTTCAGCTTCTCAGACGTAACTTCCATAGTTTGGGTCCAGACTGTGAATACTGAATGTATATAGATGGGGAAATATTCAAAGAAGTAGATGATATGCAATGGGAGTGAAGAATTTAGACTTAGCTCAGTTATTATCTTTTACCTTTTTTTTATGCTTAGCAATAGAAGTCAAAAAATAATACAGTACATGCATATAGTGTTAATAACTTTATGTCATTATCTCAAGTGTTATTGTGCTCTTAGAAAAGAGTATATGCTTCTACTGTGACATGAGGCAGCATAATAGACTCCACACTCAGTTCTTATTTTATAAAGCCTATGAAGAGTACATAACACCTCTCTTCACAGATAGTTGCATTCTGCAAGCATTTAAGTGTTTGACTAGCAGGTTCACTTGTTCCATGTACAGACAGCATCCTGTTTGTACAGAAGTAAAACTCAGTGGTGCATTTGCCTGTATTTAGACAGTCACAAGAGAATATTTAACTGCTGTGACTGGCCTTACTTCTACAACTGAAAATTGATATTTAAAGAAAATATTTTTCTTCATTCAGTTAACAACTAATTTATGAAACTCTCAGTTTAGTTCTTGTACCAACCCAAAGAATCTGCTACTGACAACTGCAGACACCGAAATGAAGGTTACTTATGAGGTGCCTGCTCTGATCTTCTCTGGGGACTTCCAAATGCCCTCAAAGTGTAAACACCAAGGTTTTTTCATTTGAGATACTCATTAATTATACTGATGATCAGTAATTATTCCCTTACTGTCCATTTCATAGGTTTTAAGCATTTTTGACTATTATTCAGTGGAACTGCTGGAGTAATGAAGAAATTAGAATGGTGCATACCTGAAGGTCTGTGTTTTTTCACAGTTTTGCAGACTCCTGTACCTGTATTTCTGCAGAAATTAAATATTGCACTGTAAGGGTAATCCATGTATAGCTCTCAGATATGGCAGCACTGGACATAGATAACAGTGTAGGCATAAAACCAGGACATCTGGTCAATTCAAAACTGGCTCAGTCAATTGGAATGGTAAGGCTGAGTTGTTGGCAGCTTGATGGTTGAAAGTAATACCAAATATATTGCTTCAGAGTGGGAAGCATCAAGAGTTTGAATTTTCTTTAGATGTGTTATTGTACTCTGCTTCTGCCTTGCTTCTTTCCAAAATAGCATATTAAAATTCTGCTTTGCCTCTTTAATCTACTATTCTTCAAAATGCTTAAAAAACACTAATATCTGGACTATAGGTAGAAAGCACTACAAATTATGTTTATACTGGTGAGTAGGGCAGATATTGGGAGCAGACAGGTAAAACATTTGGTGTTATGGTCCCTACCATCCACACTTCTGTAGTTTGTACTTGGGGTTAGCTGTGGGCAGGCCACCTGGACTGAGCTACCCTGTGCATTTGGAGTCCATGGGGAATGTGCTTGAAATTGCCTTCTGATTTTACCCAAAGAAAACTCTTTATGCTCTATGAGACTTCCCTGTGAAGTGAATCAAATCATGGGAAATGCAAACAAAGCATCCTCCTAGAACACTAGTAGTAGACATGGTCTAAGATTAAGTTGCAGAAATTTACTGGAGCTTTTTGTAAAATAAATCATCGTAGACAATTCTTGATGCAGTTTGGCCTATTTTCTATCAAATAGTATCTTGTTATTTAGTGTCTTGACAAGAAACTCTTACCTTTGTGAATTTAAATTACTGTTTTGTAGAAGATATAAAATTTACGTGTTTTGTTCCATCCCATTCCTCAGACTAAGCTTTAAATATTTACTTTCCCCATGCAGCAGGAATGCTATCTGCAGTGTTTCCCTTCAGCTATGAAAAATATTCATGAGTTGTCTTCAAAGTTTGTGGAATATACATAGTGTCCTGTCAGCAGTAATCCCTGGGCCATCAGTCTTCTAAGCCTAGGTAAATAGAAACTTGCAGTTATTGTACATTATTAAGACATTATTAGGCCTTGACTGCTGTTGGTACATACTGGCCCATAGTGGTCCATACTGCTAAATGGTACCAGTCCCTGGCCTTTCCTATCCCCTGAACTATGCTATACCTTGCCTTGGAGCCAAAACTATGGCAAGAATGTCACTGTTACTCCCTGGCCTTGTTAGTGGTATCTCTACAAGCAAAGGAAGATGGACCAGGGAATAGGATCCCAGCACCACAGTTGTCCCAACCAGTGGGTGGGATGATTGGGTGACCTACGTAGTGGATGAGGGAAAGGCTGTGGAGGTATCTACCTGGGCTTCAGTAAAGGTTTTGATGCTGTCTCCCAAGCATTCTCTTGGAGAATCTGGTGGCCCAAAACTTGGACAGGTGCATTCTTCACTGGGTTAAAAACTGGCTGGATGGCCAGGCCCAGAGGGTGGTGGTAAATGAAGTTACATCCAGCTGGTGACTGGTCACAAGTGGTGTTTCCCAGAGTTCAGTACTAAATCCAGTACTGTTTAATGTCTTTATCTATGATCTGGATGAGGGAAACAAAGGTATTCGCAGTCACTTTACAGATGACACCAAACTGGGCATGAGTGTTGATCTTCTGGAGGATGGGAATGCTCTACAGAGGGACAGACTGGATTGGTGGACTGGGGCCAAAGGTGTGGCATTCAATAAAGTGAAATGACGGGTCCTGCACTTGGGTCACAACAACCCCAAGCAGTGCTACAGGCTGGGAGAAGAGTACTGGAAAGCTTCATGGTGGAAAAGGGCCTGTGGATGATGGTTGACAGTGGGCTGAGTGCCCAGCAGTGTGCCCAGGAGGCCAAGAAGGCCAATGGCATCCTGACTTGTATCAGAAACAATGTGACCAGCAGGACTAGGGCAGTGATTGTCCTGCAGTGCCCTGTACTCAGCACTAGTGAGGCCACACCTGGAGTACTGTGTTAAGTCCCTCACTTCAAGAAGGACGTTGAGGTGCTGGAGCATGTCCAGAATAGGGCAACTGAGCTGGCAATGGAAGGTTCTGGAATACATGTCTTATGAGGAGAGCTCAGGGTATTTAGTCTGGAGAAAAGGAGACTCAGTAGAGGCTTTATCACTCTCTGCAACTACCTGAAATGAGGTTGCAGCAAGGTGGGGGTCGGTCTCCCAGGCAACCAGCAACAGGACAAGAGGAAATGGCCTCAAGTTGTGTCAGGGGAGGTTCAGCTTGGACATCAGAAATTTCTTTAATGAAACAGTTATCATGCATTAGAATGGGCTGTCTAGGGAAGTGGTGTAGTCATCATCCCTGGAAATGATTAAGAAATGAGTGAATGTAGCACTTAGTGCCATGGCCTGGTTGACAAGGTGGTGGTCGGTCGAAGGCTGAACTTGATGATCTTACAAGTCTGTTCCAACCTTAATGATTCTATGATGCCATTCTGTTATTAAGTGTAAAGATTGGCCTGGCATGACTGAGGCTTGCTCCCCATGGTTTTCTGCTGTGAGATGCCCAGGCACATGTGGGATGTGGTGCAGGCTGGGCCATCTTGCTGGTAAGGGGGCTGGATGCAGCTGCCCGCTCTGGTGGGTGGCAGGGGGCAGCTGTACAGGTCCCATACAGCTTCACAGCCAGCACTGGTCCGTGTTAGTCACTGTACTAACACGTGTACTGGTTAGTTTACTAATGTGACCATAACCTCAATGATCTGTCCTACAAATACTTGGAAGACTGCTATGGGATAGCAAGTCATCCATTCAAATGGAAATTCTTAAAAATGAAAAAATGTTCTCCTTCCCAGAGAGGTAAAAGCACCATCTTCAGGTGTGTTACATATGTATTTGCTCTTTTGGCTTATCTGTCTTCCTTTAACAACCTCTTCCCCACCACAGGATTCCTCTCCCTCCTTCAGATTTCAACTCATCACAGGAATGTTTTTCCATCATTGCAACCAGCGTTTTAAGTCATATTGGCCTCAGACTGATGCATGTGGCAGCCATGGTCCAGCCATGAAGATGGATGTGAGCAGAAGAGCACAAAGCTGGGCTGTGGGGGCACGTGAATACACAGAACTGGCAGGGCTACTACAATGTACCACATGAAATCACTGTCCAGGAACAGGCCATGATTATTGACTGCAATGCTTACACCTGCCAGGGAGCTACGTTTTCCAGCCAACAGATCCTTCACAGGACAAGGGAGTACATATGCTTGCCCTGCACCAGCAGTGGTAATCTCTTCTCTCTTCTTCCTTTGGCTGCAAGATTCTATTAGCAGATCTTAATCTTTTTTAGATTTTACTACAGTTTTCGTGGTGGTTGTACCTCAGGGCATGGAAAACACTCATCTGCACCACTGAATATTTATTTAGTAGAAGAACTCCTTCCAGCATGGAGTCTGTCTTTTCCCTCTTATCTCAGAAAGAGAGATATCAGAAAAATCCAGAAAAATAAATGTGACCAAAATTCTCCAGACTTGCTGGGAAAAAGAAATATAATTCCAGACTCTGATATATTATTTATCACTCTAGAAACCTGAATTTGATGAACTCTGAAGTTCCATTATCCTTAAAGTGTGTTGGTCTATTCCCCAGAGAAGCTAGCAGGGCATGTGGACTTCCCCAAGAGTACATGAAGTGCCCCATACTCACTGCTGCAAAGGGAGAAAACTGTCCTCCTTCTTTATCATGTCACATTCCAGACTTGCTGGAGGTTTCTTGGAAAGCAAGAAGGCAACATTTCTCATTCTGTTTGTTCATAAAAGTGGTCATTATGCAACATTCTGGCAATAACATTTATAAACCATTTCTTTAATATTTTTCTCTTCATGCTGTTTTCTTTACTGTCCTTTCTTTGGCTGTTTCACTTTTCCTCATCTTCCAAAATGAGGACATATGGTTCTTAGTTTTCTTTTATTTATTTATGTTCTCTGTATGAGAAATGTCACTGTTATTTCGATTTTTTTTTCTGAAAAGCTGAAGTAGTGTTTCTGTACATCTTCATTGCTATGTATTAAAATTATTGTTTGCATTAAAATAATTTTCTGCTATTTTATGCTTTGCTATGTATTCAGATCTAACACTAGAGCACACTCGTATCTCATTACCTGAAATTCAGTTAAAATTTAACTGAGATTGGTTACTTTGGGGGTTTTTTTCTTCGTTTTCTCTGTTCATTTAGCTCAGCAAACTGTCACAACTGACTTGTGACATCTGTTATTCCTATCTTCTGCTGTATCTGAACAGAGGTGACAACTCCTACCAAATGGCATCATTTTATTTTACAAGGGAACATGTTCTGGAGTGAACCAAATTTTTCATTTTCTTTTCACCTCTTGAAGCTTCAAGTTGACCTGCTGAGGTCTATAAGTAACTCCCAGGGGTATCAATGTGAGATATAGCTATCTACAGGATCCCTTTACTGTTTTAATTATTTCCCTGTGGCAAAAGAAATGTATCTTTGTAACCCCCCATAAGGTCCAAGTTGTTGATCACTTTGACTGAGATGTTGGTGCTTCAGCTCTTGGTTTAGGACTGATTCACTGAATCAAACCTTCTTGATAAGCTCTTTGGGGGAAGTGTCAGGCCAATTTACAATCAATTGCTACAGACAGTAGAAACATCTGCTTCCCATCCTCTTCCTTTCATTCACCATTAGAGACAATTTTGGCTAAAGTGGAAGAAATTGTAGGATGCCCATTAACATGAGTTACTTTATTTAGCTTCTGCATTTTAGTCCTCTTTCATTTGTTTCTAAACTAATCTTCATCTGCTGAGCCAAGAACAAATGACAAAAAGTACAAAATCTGGTGAGGCAATAAAGATAGACAAGTGACTGCAGGGGACAAGAAAAGGAACTAGTTTCAGTGATATTTTCACTTGACATCAGAAAAAACCTCCAAGACTGTCAGTGCACCACTTAGAATGAAAATATATTGAAACTATATTTCATTAAAAAAAAACCAAAAAGAGACATTTTCATTTTCTGTTGTGTCTAAACCAGTGGTGGTCAGTGTCCAATTCAGTTGCCCATAGGTAATTGTGTAGAGACATCTGAGATACCAAATGACCATGGGCTCCTTGGCTCCAGAAGAGCATGAGTATCTCCACTGGTTCTCCCAGCCCCTTGCAAGTGCCTTGGATGTCCAGGAGCATCTCAAATTCCGTGACAAAAAGACAGCTGGACAGGTGAATTGAGTCCTGAGATTCACTATCAGTGTCTAGGGACAGAGCCAACATTAGTGTGCCTGACCACCTGATGAGAATGCAGTACAAATGGGATGCCCAGGCTCAGCTGTTACCAATAATTTTGACTTATACTGAATTTACACAAAAGTTTCAATTTTCAGGGTGGTGTTTAGTCCTAGTCTCATGGTGACTTTGCCAGCTTGTTGGACCATGTCCTCTGGCTTGCCTGGATTCTCCTTGCCCTATCTTCTCCATGTTTCCAGTGAGGAGCTGTCCACTGCCTGGGGCTTGTTCAAGTATGAAGGTGCCCAATGCATCTGGGAGGGAACAGGGGATGCTACTCCTATCACATGTGTATATGATCTTTGTAGGTACAGATTTCAACTAGCTCCCACATTCAGACTAGGAAAAGAGTAATCAGGCATGGAGTTAGGGGATTTTTTTTCTGACATTAAAACACTCAGTGTGGCATTGGTGCTACTCAGGAGCACTTTGGCCCAGAGATTGTCAGAGTCACCCATATTATTCAGCCAAAGGTGTCCTAAAGGCTACAAAACCTGATTTTGTCAATATCCTCCTCTGCATAAAGCAGCACAGACCCTTCTACAGAAGTTGCTCTGGGACTGAGGTCACTAGCACCTCCCTGGTGAATGTGGTGGGTTTTTTTTTTTTAAGATACCCCCACTGTCCCTGTTTTCCTTATGATTTATAAATTAACAAATTGGGGCATTGGGGAGAATCAGCCCCTGTCCTTGGAAAAATTGCAAGAGTGACTCCTACTTGCAATAGGAAGTGAAAATATGAGAAATTTGTGCTTTCTTTCTCTGTCACAAGCATCCAACATTTAAGCATCATCTATTCTGTGTTCTTATGTCCTGCACAGATGAAAAATGAAGGCACATCTTCATCAGGAACCAAATCATCCTCCTCTTTCTGACTGAAGAAAAGGTGAGTTTGCTTATCCTTCTGCAATTACATTATATAGGGGCAATTACTCGATACCTGTAAAGAAATCTCTTGACTCTCTACACTGAATGTGATCCTTTTTCAAAGCTCATGTCAATATTGACCTATGACATTTGAAATTGTAAGCATTCTTTCCAAAGAGGTCTAGGTCTATGAATGATTTCTTATAATAACTAGAAATAGCTACATTTCCTTTGAAGTTAACACAAAACTCCCTAAACTACAGAGTGAAAATCCACTTCTCCCCAAATATTTAACTAACAAATGTCCAAATTTTCATCTGGAGACCAATGTATACACTTTTAGCTATTTTCTAGACCACACATTTTTATTATTGATCTAGACTTAGAATCTAGGTTTATTTTAGTCTTTAATATAAGTAGGCTGAAAGCTCTAGATCATTAGTTCTTTCTGCTTTTATTTGCTGGAAAATACTTCGCACCACTTTCAGAGATTAGGGTTTGGTAACACTTTATTCTAGCTGTCTTATTGTTTTAATTTATGTGGTCTCAGGAATAACAGAGACCATAACAAATTCTTTTGGTATTAGAGAGGGTGGTATGTGCACACAGATGCAGTCAGTGAAAGACATTTCTTTTCCTTTAGAATCTATTACCCTGATTTTGAAGACAAGCAGCAAATGAATCTGTTTATCTTTCGGTGAACAGTCAAATTGGTCATTTAAAAACTGCACTATAATAATGTTTTTAGTTTAAAACTTGGCAGAAACTTTGAGGTCTAAGGGTAGATAAAATATTGGCAGAACACTAATTCTTAAGTTTTTTTGAGAAATATAGGCCACACATATTCTTTACCCTCCATAGTCTTCATGTAGAGTGACAAAGAGTCTAGAGTCTGTATCTGAGACTCTCTTGTAAGTATAAAACACAAGAAATATGAAACTCAGGATAGTTCAATATTTAGAAGAGTGGAAGACTTACTTTGCAAGGGATGCTGGAGGAACTAGCTCAGTTTTCCATGAATTTCAGTGATATTTGTCATGAAACAAGTGTATCTGCCTTGGGCATGTCTTCAGGAGGTTTATAAAGGCTCTTCTTTTGCTGAGGACATACCTTATCACTAGTAACAGTTCAATAGACAGGAGGAAGGGAACAGAGGAAAATATTCTTGGCTAAATAAGAAAGATAAGGGGAGAAAATCTACCCTGAGGGTAAACAGTAGAGGAGCTCTGAAACTCTGGCCTAAAATGAGAAGTGAAAAAAGAAAGAAAAACTGACTATAAATATCACAGGAATCCTTGTCTAAGCAACCTATTACATAACCATAAATCCTAGGAATGAATAGTGAGCAAGTGCAGTGTACTACTAAAGCACTGGAATCAGTCTGAGTATAAAGAACAACCAAATATATTTATGTCCAGGTGTAATGCTGTCATCCTTGACACCAAGTACTGAATTTAAAGAAGGTTGTACAGCATTTACCTGGACTTCCATGGGCAAATGGCAGTTCACAGGAACTAAGAGAAATGCTCCAGAAATAATTCTTTACTTTAATAGTGTATCACTGTAACTAGTCTTGGTATATTTTTCAAAATGTGATGACCCAGGAATTGATATAAAATGTTTTCTGGGACTGTGAATGTTTGGGATGGTGAGCTATTGCTGAAGGCAATGGAAGTCACCTGGGATGTATCCTCATGGCATCAGACTCTCTGGGGAGACAGAAGCTGGTTGCTTCCAGAATGACCTTGAGTGCAAGTTCATCTGAAAGGAACCGTGGGCTTTCCCCCTGTCCTCTCTGAGGGATGTCGACCATCTGCAAGATCATTTAAGATAATCTGACTTAGTTGGTTCTCTGTCACTGTGGGCATTTTGGGTTGTCTCCTGTTATCTCAGTGCCATGACCTTCATCTATAGTTGATTTCATTCCTCAGGAAGTCAAGTCTTTAGCAAAAGGCACTATACAAGAAGTCAGTCTTCCAGTCTGAAACCACCTGAAGAGTGATGAGATCTTAAAGATAAATTGAGCGATAAGTGGCAGATTTAACACCTTAGAGTCCTCCTGAAGACTCCATTTATTCTATGAAACAGAACAATGTTCAAGCATAACTCAGTATCATGAAGCACAGGAATTCAATGTGGATTAAAACTTAATTGTTTTAATAGAAACTCTTCCTCTTAGCCCCATGTTAGTTATCCGTAATCAAAGGTGATTGGAATGGGCATGGAGATGCATATCACTGCTTATGCATATGATCAGCAACAACAAATAAATGTGTGTTCCTGATCCATATTTAGGCAGCTAAATAAGTAGCTTCACTTGAGCTGTACTGCACACTTGAAGATGTGCCCAGTAGTGTAGGACCCACAACAGATGCTGATTGTTATTGACATTTGCTTTTAGCCAAACACAAACTGCCCAGCTGACAGCTGCACTGGCAATTTGCTATTAGCCTCAGAGAGGTCATAGAGCTGTATAAAATGTAGTAACCACCATTTTTCTTGATCTGGCACACAGCCAAGTGAAGTTATGGAGTCCAATATCCATCACAGAGACAACAGTGGGGTCGCAGAATCAAAATGGATGATAAAGACCCAGATGGACAGTCTGGTTAGGTCACATTTTTATATAAGAGAGTTTAATGACTGCAGGAGGACTAATTAAGGGACTCCTGGTCACAGCATCCTGTAGCAAAAGTATGATTTATCTTGGGAAAAGAATCAAAAATCCAATGAAATATTCAGTGCTGCAACTCCTAAATATTAGTTGATTGGCACCAAGGATTCACAATGTTTTGATGGACACCTAAATTGCCATGCTGAAAGTAAGTATTAAGTGAGGAAAAAAAGGGTATTTGGAGCAACCATAAGCTAAATCAGCTGGAAGAAAAAGCCAATCTGAGGCCTGTAGATGAAAATGTTTCTCCCCAACATACAGGTTGCCAATTCAAAACTTCTCTCAATTGCCTGTGAGTACTTTTCATGTCACACAGCATATTTGGCTTCTGCTCACTGAAGTGTGGATTTCCCATACCCTGGGTCCAGAATCAGTTCTGCCACAAAGATTTGTTAATATTATTTTTTTCTTATGAATAATGGACNTCCTTGGCAAAAGTGACAATATTTGATAATGGAATAAGTAACTAGCATGAAAGAATATCAGCAGTACAGAAGAAATTCAGGAATTATTAATTGATCTGAAAAGAGCAGTCAGAGGTAAATAATTCTGATTGAAAACTATGAATTGTGAGTGAGTAAGAAATAGTGAAAATTAGTAGAAACTTTGTATGGACAGGAACTGCAGACCACTTGAGTTGTCTTGCCCTCAGAAGTCACTACTAGGAAAATCACAAAGGTGAGACTTGTGAAGGTTTCATACCTGCTCTATAATATAGATGTAGTAAGTAAATTGTGTTTTTATTA
>WEIV01024873.1:2612-16933 GCA_013390005.1 Calyptomena viridis
AAGTTCTCCTTGTCCAACCAAGGGGGACAAGGTCATATCCAGTCAGAGCATGACTTTTGCTCATGCTCAGGAGAAATGTGGCCTATAGGACAGGGCTACAATATCCTATATCATACAGCCATAAAAAGAAAACAATGAGTAGGAGGCTTCCTAATGTAATATGGAATAAAGCAGAAATTCCTTTGTACAACTAATAATGTAATCACATAGATGAATCTAAAATTGTCCATGTCTTTAAAGAATTACATAAATATCGCTTCCTGTAAAAAAAAAAAAAAAATATATATATTTTGACACCATTCTCTCAAATGGGAAACTGATCTGGGTCCAAGTTTGCCATCATGTGAAGCAACATTCCAGACCCTTTCTAGCAATGGGCCATACTCTATTTTCTTCCACTGTAATTTATTCCCTGGAAATTCTCTTTAAATTTCCTTATTTCCAGCTATGTGCTGAATAAGATCACTGAAGATGGGCAGCTCAAACATGGGCAACCAAGGAAAGAACACCGACCAACAGGTAAACAAAAAATGCTGTGCCAAAGGTATAAAACGAGTTCTTCAAATTCCTATATTATTCAAATGCCTGCTTTAGGATACTTAAAATAACACAAAACAGGATTTTTCAGTGAATGACTCTTATATAGTAGGATGTGTACACAGTAAAGGTGTCCAGAAAAATCTATGTGTCCTCAGAGTAGGATTCATAAAATTATATATATTTTTGAAATTCCAAATCATATTACTTGTCATATCTCTGATTTTTCCTAACACATAGAAGATATGATATAATACAGTTTTATATTTCCTCCAGGGGACATCAGCCATTTACTTTTAAATGATGTATGGCTATTCATTCCCACTTGGCTTATTTTCTCTTCCACTTAGACTCTTGCTGTCAAGTTTCAGAGGTGTGACTCTATCAGAAGACAAGGTCTTCCCACTATAAATTCCATAACATCTTAACATTAGATACCTAGTCCTAAATTGGCCACCTGGTTGCCTAAAGTTCTGTTCAGTGGTTAAAGAGGCACATTCAGAACATGATTCAAATCTCATACCCTTTAAACCAACATCTGAAACAGCTCATTTCTCTCCATTAACAACACAGACAGCCTACAGCAATTGTGCTCTTAATTTAGTCATGTACATTAAAGCAGCTAAGTAGAATGAATCTAGGCCAAGCTGTCTGTGGGCATGTAGCACTTGAGTCACTATAATTTGTGCATGGTATCCTACATACTTCATTAATGTTGCTGTATTCTGTAGGGGACATTTTGCAGTTTCACCCTTTAAGTTATGAATCCATGTTAAAAAACTCAGAGAATATCACTCACCTATGAACATGGAACTTGTAAGCACATAAATTCACAGCAAATAGCTCTAATATAAATAAAGAATTTATGATTACACTGGTGACTACAACAAAAGAAAATGAAAGTAGCTACATTGTATTGTGCTCAAAGGACATCCACACTTATACAGATTTTTTTTTAATCTCATTAGAGAAAAATATATGCTACTATTCCAGAAAATATGAGCTCTAGTTTTTTTACAAATGATCAAGTAAAATCAAGAACCAAACCCCAGTATTTATATATTATTTACTTGATAGCTTCACAGTCTATGGACCAAAACATACATAAGCCATGGAGAGATGATGCGAGGTCAAAGTAGCACAAAATATAGGTTACATGCCTTTCTCTTTATCACAGTATGTCATAATAGAAGTTGGTTATTAGTAACGTTTTTTTGAGTTTGTATTCATTGATCCATATGTCAATGAGACATATAAACCTATCATCAATGTGTTTATAAGGCTGTATAAATGCATGCAAAGAGAATACCTGCTGCTGCTTGTTTGGTGTCTCTCCTAATGTGCCAATGGGTTAATTAGTCAATTCTGCATATAGCAACAGCCTTATTGCAGTTATCCTAAGTGTCATGTTATGGTAAAATGAAAAATCTCATCGAATCTATGAGAAATCAAGTCAAGCAGCATTCTTCACAGTCATGAAACTGTCTGATTATCACAAAAAATATCTTGATATGGTGTCACAGATTCCTCCTGTTTGTTAACAAAGTTTAGCTAAATATTCCATAGTGGCTAACCTGGTTGTGTATGCAGTCTTGTTCAGGTCTTCATTTTGTCACATACAATTTGGAAGATTTGCTTCTGGGTACTTTGTATTTCAGTGTAAAGAATGGAAGTATCCATATCTTCAGGGTGTGACTTATGCTATATCAACAAGCAGCTATTTAAACATATCTTTTTTAATTTAGGTGATGCACGTGTATGATAACATATGTCATAGTCGTCAACCTCTCTCAAAATTGTCTTGGGAGATAGGTAATTACAGAGTTTCTTCTTGGTCAGTCTGGCCTGATTTAGTAGCCCCTTAAGTTTATATTAAACTAGCTACTAAGGATGTTTTCAATCCTATTCAGAATGAGAGAAAATGAAAGATCCAAGTCCTAAAAGACCTCCGTAGACACAATTAACAACTGTGATAATTTGGTTTCCATACAGAATAGTGCTCCTTTCCCATGTCTCCCTCCACTGCAAGCACAGACACATACAACTCACTTTCATTCCTAAATGCCTGCAATCCAGATTCCAGCTATTCGGAGTATAACAATATTGTCCCCCTCTCTTCCAACACCTGTGCCTCAAATCCTTACACTCCATCTGTAGCTGCTGATAGACACTGCTGATAGACTCGGGTTTTTTCTCCACCAGGATACATTTATCTGTATCCATAGCCAGTGGTCCCTAAACCTTCTACAGTCCATGTGCATTTACCTTGCTGTTCCAATATCTTCACATACATTAACTGAGAACACTGATGTCTGTTCAGCAAATTTGATCTTCTTCAAGTGCATCCACGGCAACTTATTCCACATAAATTAACTTGAATTATTACTATATACAGAGAAGGGGTATTCAGAAAGAGGAGAACTTAGCTGGCAGCCACAATATGTGGACTATGAACTGCAGGCAAACTTTGGCCCCATTCAGCTCCTGTCCACCCATTCTTTTTCTTTAGCTCATAATAAATGTTACATTCTTCATGGGGTTGTCCAGGAGGGAAATGGGAGAGAAAGGCTGCTTACTCTGCTTTCCATGCTTTCTCCCACTCAGAGATAGATTCCTGATCCTCTTCAAATCATCTACTTCCTCAGTCTTTTTTTTAGAATTGGTATGAACTCACCTTTGAATGACTATAATATCTCTGCAGTCATAGGAAAGATATTTCACATACCTTTAAGTCTGTTTTCCTTCCTCACGTTTTATGGTGTTAACATTTTAGACAGATTTAGACAGTCTAAAGACTTGGTTTATTCTCTTTCTAGAAAAAGAGGGCTCTGGTCCTATACTGGGAGTTAAGTGAAATGCAAATAATAATTTATAACATTGTCACACTCTTTTTAAATTATCTAATCACAGATAAACAAGAGAAGAGTTTGTTGCTGTTGTCTCACTTTATTCTTAGGGCTTATATGAACACCAAAAAAGTTGCTCTACAGTGACCAGAACAATCAGGGTAAGAGATCTTTCAGCAGATTTCAGTTAATCCACTTTCCTTCTTTTCTATGGCTGTCCCACATCCTTTTGTTCACTACTAGAAAAATATGAAGGTCAGCTTCTTTCTTTATAGATGGTGAGAAACGGAAGTGTCGCTTTTGTACTTATAAAACCACTTGGAGAGGTGAGTAGATAGTAGCAGCATTTGTAGGTTGGAAATTCCTAGGGAAACATGTCAAGAGGACAAAGTCAGTTAGAGTGCTATCAGCAGCAGGCCCAAAAAGAAGCAGGAGCTTTCCTGTGCACCAGAGATCACACTGATAACTAGCTATCTAATGAAACAGCTGACAATTCAATAATTATTTTTTGTCCTTCCATAAATTTTCTACTTTCTAATTCTATTCAGGTGTCAAGCTAGGATGAGGGAGAGTTTAGAGTGGCTGAATTGATGTGGGGTTGAAAATGACATCAAAAGAAAACAATATTATATTTTAACAGAAAACAAATTCTAATTTTGCTCACACTTATTGAATTTGATATAAACACATAGTTTCTTACGAGAAATATTAAAGGCAGTGAAGGATCTTGCCTTTATTATTCAGGTTCTGTTATCTTGAATGCTATACTCAACATTCTGCACAGAAAAGAAAAGCATTCCCTTCAGAATGCTGGAAAGCAGTACTTTGTCTCATTGCTGCCTTTTGACAACAGTAATACAATGCTGTATTATTTATTAATGCTTGTGTACCTTCATACCACAACTGTGGGCGTGTGTGTGTGTGTATGTACGTGTAGGAAAAAAGGCATATCTGAAGTACATATGTTTGAATGATCTTGTAGGAACAGTAAAGCTGTATATTTTTACAGTTTACTGCATGGAAATTGATAATTCCTGTGGCATGGAAATTGGTAATTCCTGTGGCACGGAAATTGATAATTCCTATGGTATTATCCATTTCCAGTATTGTGTGCATTAAATCAGAAAAGAATGCTCCTTTTTTCTCAGCCAAAATGTGTCAGAGGAACCTAATATGTTCCATTCTCATTAATACCTTGGTGTGCAGAAGAGTTTTGTAGCTTCTCTTTCACCAAGATACAACAATTGTATAAGACCCTCTCAATGTACCTGGAGCAAGTTCACATAGTCATACGGATAAATGTCTCAGATTCAGTTGGATTGATTGCTTGCTGAGAGGAATTAAAAATCAAAAATGGGTTTTCCCAGGTGAAAACAGCAAAGAAGGACAGGTGAATCCTGATACATATTTATCTATAACACTTCAGTGACAATTATAAAGAAAAAAGGCATTATGATGACTTGACTCTTCATTCCTGTGTAGCTCAAGCAGGACTTTGATCAACAAGGATAAGGAATCTGGACTTTAGGAATCTGTCTTTAGAAACTCTCTCCTTAAAAAGGCAGAAGCCTTGTAGTCAGATAAATACAAACTCCAAAGTTTCATATAATAGGAGGAAAATATATCTAATTCAGCTTTAGGTAAGTTGGTGCTTAGAAAGCTTGTTGTCTCAATAATTAATTTACTTTACTTTTCACTTCCAATGTTAAAAGGAAAGCAGTGTCTTCCTTAAAAAATACTATTTATGAACTCCTGACTGGGAAAAGAGCAGCTCTGGTACCTCTGGTCCAGATCTCTGTATATTGATGCCACTGCACCACATGTATTAAACAAAGTCCCATCTGTAGGAGTACTCCATCCCAGACCAGATGTGGTCTCTAAATGTAACTATGATGCTCCAGTGACTCAAAGAAAAGATCTGGTTCAAGTGTCCCATAATTCTAAGAATCATAAAGTTTATTGCAATATTTGAAGCTGTACTAAATTACATCAGTTGAGACTGTAGACTTCATTTAGATGAATAAAGTTTGTAGACTACAGTAGAGTTACATAACAGGGAACTCCTAGAAAAATATATGCAATTTGAAATTAGTTTTGTAGTATTTTAACTTTTTTCAACATAGTCTTCTTGTCTCTGTCCCTCATTCTTTTGTTTCTTATAATTTTGAGGTGTCTTTATTATTAGTTTCCTCATTTTTTATTATTAGGTTTTCTCTTTTCCTAGCACCGTATGATTTTCACCAGGTTCAAGACTTGGCTGAGCCATCTGCTTTAAATACGCAGAGCAAAGTCTGATGGTTTCCCTAGCAATAGGAAATGCGACAAACCTCAGAGTGCAAACATTTGCTCACACACAATACGTTTTCCTTCAGTTTAGTGGCTGGCACAAACTGTTACCTCTTGCAGGGAATCAGACATTTGTTTTTGCAGTGAATTGTGCAGATAAAATGAAAAAAGATGTTTCAAACTTTTTATGTAGTGTATACAGGCAAGTTCGGTGCTATTCAGACCATTCGGGGCCAACTCAGAATATTGCTATTCCCTCTCTCAGTTAGCAGCAGGTTACATTGCATCATGCGAACTAACTCGGCAGGGCCACGGTTCCTGAGCCTCGAGCCAATGCCAGCTGCATCTCATTAGAAGAAATTAACAGTGGCTCAATGTGTAATACTGAGCAGCCGTGGTAATGGGTGATGTCTGTGCCCTCTCCTGTCCAAAAGGGTTGCAGGTTCCTTTCTCTCCTCAGGGCGCCTCTCCGCAGGAGGTCTGGGGGGCCGGGAGGGGCCGCGCCACGACAGCCGTTGTCTCAGAGGCGGCTCTGGAGTGAGTGGCGCAGGGCACGGGGAGCCTGCAGGCCTGGGAATGTGCTGCCACTCCGGGCAACGGCCAGCACAGAGGCTCACTGCTGTCCTTGCCGGGCAGGGATGGACAGACAGACAGGGCGGCTGCTGGGGACCTGCGGGACCGTCAGCAGTCGGTGCTGCATGGGACGGACAAGCTCCTCTGCTCGTGGCCGCGGATGCTGCTCGGGATGGAGGAGATGGAGCCGTGCGGGTTGGCACAGCCACAGGGCACCCGCCAGGACTGCTTAGGGAGTGGGGAGTGGTAGAGTGTCTCCTGCAGGAGCTCCTCCGGGCAAGACTCTGAGCCACACGGAGAGGCAAGGAAGGTATGTTAACAGCAGCGAAGGGAGATGGAGAAGTTCGAGGAAAATCTGGAGGAAAATCTGAGCCACACAGCAAGGGAGGAGCCCCAGTCACACCAACAGCGGCGAGTGGCTGCTGCGGTAGGGAAGGCTGCGAGCTGATTACTCCTAGCACCAGGAGGAAGGTTCCTGATCCATCTTCAACCCCACCATTGTGCAATAGGCTTAATGTCAGGCACTGGGGGACACGAGAGAAAAAATGTCAGGGCCAGCTAAGGAACCTAATATCCACACAAAGTGGAAAAGTTGAATGATAATTTTAGGAGACTTATTTCTGCAGAGAAGTGTGGCAGCAGTTTGCTGACCTGACCTGTTGTCTGGAGAGGCCTGTTTTTCATTGGAGTCCAGGAACCATGATGTTGCAGTGACTGCCCAGATTTGTCAGGCTGTCAAACTCTTATCCCTTGCTTCTCTTCTGCATGGAAACCAGCAGTATCACTAGGGGTAACCTGGCTGGTATTGCAGGCTTCCATGATACTAGGACCCTTTTCACAGTGAGAGCAGGGATGTGATGTATGTGACCAAGTGGAGCCACAGTGTCTTTGCAAACAGGCCTGTTACCCTTGCGAGGAAGGCTTTAAATTAGAGTAAGATCACCCTATCCTGAAGAGAAACAAGAACATAAAGAACAGAATAGCCATCCTGGGCAGAGCACGATAGAGAATGTTTCCACCTTCCTTGTCATAAAGCTTGATTTGATACTCCTCTCAAGTGTCTATACACAAATGCGTGTATAGACATAAGGAACAAGCAAGAGAAATTAGAAATCCATGAATGGTTACAGAGCTATGACTTTTGCTATGGAAAAGTAGTGGGATAGTGCTCTTGGTTGGAATGTTGTACTGGATATCCAGGCTCTTCAGGAGAGGGAAGGTGTGAAGGCAAGGAGGAGGGGCTGTGCTCTATGCAGAGGGGTCAGTTATGTGGAGTGAGCTTTGCCCTAGGGCATGAGATGAAACAATGGAAGGCTTGTGAACACAGATTAGAGGACAGACCAGCATAGATGATGTTGTAGTAGTTGTCTACATAAATCCTGATGAAGAAGAGGTGGCAGAAAAAGCGAGAAGATTTCTGGAATGTGCTGAAGACAGTTTGTGTTGCAGGTGATGGATAAAGCAACTAGGGAAGGACAGTTTACTCACAAACAAGAAACAACAATGAGACTGTGCCATTTAAGATCCAGAAACAAATGAGCAAGATAAACAGCAGAAATACTACCTGGACTTCAGATAAGAATTTTTTTTTTCTTGTTTAGGAACATGATTAGCAGATTCTGTAGGAAAATTGGGGAAAATATAAACACATCTTCTTACACATGCAGTTGTGGGGAAATCATGCTAAGAATGGCTGAACT
The DNA here is from genome assembly GCA_013390005.1 of Calyptomena viridis. Classification (NCBI taxonomy): domain Eukaryota; kingdom Metazoa; phylum Chordata; class Aves; order Passeriformes; family Eurylaimidae; genus Calyptomena; species Calyptomena viridis. The sequence goes on from WEIV01024873.1 coordinate 10,555, forward strand.
TCATTGAAAGAATGCAAGAAACACAATTTATTTTTAAGTTAATAGATATGAAGTTAGATTGTATATTTTAGAACATTCTAAATGAAGGATTAATTATCTTTTCCATGGAAAGTGATCTCTTTTGCATGTCAAATATCTATCCACCAAAGCATCCTCCCTTCCATCAGGAAAATCAACACTTCTCTAGAGTCTGGTGGCAATGAGGGTGATTAGGAACAGGCTGATAAAATTTTGAGCCCTTTCAGGGCTCATGGGTGTGAGTATTGAACCTAGGTTTCTGATTTCTCTTACCTATGGGTTATATCTTTCTCCCTCCCTTCTTCCATTCCTCCCTTCTTCCCTTCTTTCCTTCCTTCCCTGCCTCTGGAAAGAACTGATTCCTCATTTTTGTTTTTTAAGTAAGCGATTGGTTACTTATCACCTGCAGATTATACAGCATTATCGATCTTAAACAAAACTGGAGCTATCTGGCAGATAGGATTTATACATTTACAAGGATTTAAATTATGCATCTCTCTTAGGTGCATTCCAATAGCAGGTAGTAAGGGTCTCTAATTAGCATTTAGTCTTGGTAACCTCAGCATTCACTATCTGTCTATCCCTGTGTTTTGCTTGAAGAGCTAAAGTGTTTTATCCCAAGGCAGACCTTGTGATGTCTCTTTTACGTTCAAAGAAGGTGAAACTTCAGCTTGTTTTATTAAAGGCTTCTAGGCTCTGTATAGACTCACAGCATGTCGCAGAACTTTCAGTACAACTTTTCGAGTCACAGATACTTTCAGATTTATATTTTAAATATATAAAATGTATATTTATATTTTAAATCTATGTGTGCATAGAATCCTAGAACAGTTACAACCACCCCACCAATGACAGGGACATGTACTAGACCAGGTTGCTTGAGATTGCCCCAGCTCAGATGAAAGACGTTGCACTTGGCCTTGTTGACCTTCACTGAAGTTTGCACAGGTCCATCTGTCAATCCTGTCAAGATCTCTCTGGATGGCATCCCTTCTGTTTAGCATGTTGACTGCACCACTCAGCTTGGTGTGTTCTGCAGACTTACTGAGGGTTCACTCAATCCCGTGTCCATGTCACTGACATATCAAACAGCACCAGTCCCAAGTCCTGTCTCCAGCTGGACATCGAGCTGTTGGCCACAACTTTTTGAGTGCAACCATCCAGCCAGTTCTTATCCACCAAGTGGTTCACCCAGCGAGTCCAGGTCTCTCCAGTTTAGAGACAAGGATTACATCAACTCCTTTGCACAAGTCCAGGTGGATAATTTTCTCTTCCCTCATTCACCACATCTGTGGCTTAGCAAGCCACCAAGCTTGTCAGGCATAATTTGTCCTTAGTGAAGTCCTATTCTGGCTTGTATCAGAAATAGTGTGGCCAGCAGGACCAGAGAAGTGATTGTCCCTCTCTACTCAGCAATGGTGAGGCCACACCACAAATTCTGTGTGCAGTTCTGACTTCTCAATTCAAGAAAGGCTTTAAGGGACTGGAGTAAGTCCAGAGAATGGCAATGAAGATGTGAAATAGTCTGGAGAACAAGTCTTATGAGGACCAGCTGAGGGAGCTGAGACTGTTTAGCCTGGAGAAAAGGAAGCTCAGGAAGGACGTTATTGCTCTCTGCAATTCTCTGTTGTTGACAGGTGGGGATTGGTCTCTTCTCCCAGGCAGCTAATGATAGGACAAGGGAAAATGGTCCCAAGTCGCACCAGAGAAAGTTCAGGTTGGATATTAGAAAAAATTATTTTCATGCATTGGAACAGGCTGCCCAAGGAAGTGGTTGAGTCTCTATCCCTGGAGGTATTTAAAAGAGGTGTAGATATGGGGCTTAGGGACATGGTTTACTGGTGGGCTTGACAGTCCAAGAGCTACACCCAATGATCTTACAGGTCTTTTCCAAACTTAATGATTCTGTGATTCTATGAAATATTCTTGTTTTCTGCTCCAAGTCAGGCACAGTTATTAGCTGATTAAGTCAAGGAAATTTGGCTATCTATTTGAACAGCTAAATCTTTGACATCTAAAATTATGTCTAATTTGACTTCTAAATCTTCTGGGATATGCTTATAGTTAAACATATAGTTTTGTTTCCTTTATATAAAATAATTAAATGAATAAATATTGCCAAAAGTAATAAAACCTTTTGTCTCTGCCACTAGAGATTCCATAATCATTCCATTATCTCACTTTTTCGGGGAAATGTCTTAGAAACACCTTTTCATTTTCACATTTTATTAGAGTTATTGCAATGAGTTTCAGGAAGCTGTTTGGGTCACTGATTTAATCAGTGCATATATCTGTGTCTTTATTTTTTCAAGTCATATATAATTTTCTCAATGGCAAGATTATTATCATCTCTGCTGTAAACATGACACTTAAGCTATTCTAATATAAGTGGGATCCCTGCAAAATCAGTAATCAGAAGCTAGGGAAGAAGAAAAGTTCTCCAGTTGTTTTATGTTAAATTTTCAGAGTATTGTACACTGGAGATTGGTAGCTTTGAGGGTCATTAAAGCTCTTTCCTTCAATAAACTATATTATCTATGAACAGTAAAACAGAGTTCTGGAAGTTCTCTGAAATTTCTAAAAGTACAGAAAGAGAGATGGGTCAGATGACTCATGGTTTGGATCACCTGGCAAGAACACAGCTAGTTGCACACTGGTAGACTGATTTGTCTTTGTCTGTATTGACCTGGAACATTTATGAAACATGGCACTTAAATTAAAAAACAACATTCATAATGTTTTGAAGTGTTTGAATTAGAGGGAAGCTGTAAGAATAGCTTGCAATATATATTGATCAGAAAATGAATCTGAGAGTCAAGAAATGTTATTTTCATGTATTTGTGCACTCTACACCAGAAAAAAAGCATATTGTGGATAAATGCTACATAGAATGCACATTTTTTAATAACAGAAGTTTATACTTTGACTAAAAATCAAAGCTTTTTTATGTCTCTATTTTAAGAATTACTATTGTAACAGGTTAACCTTGGCTGGGCACCAAGTGCCCACACAGTCTCTTGCCCCCTCCCTTTTTTCCCAATAAGATGACAACGACTTATGGGTTTCAAGAAAAGGCAGTTTACTATAAGCAAAATGTTTGCGTGCGCAAAAAAAACAAAGGAAGAAAATCTAATCTCTACTTCCCATTCACGAGGTCAGCTCACATCCATAGAAGCAGGGTTTCTATGCGTTGATTGTCTTTTTCAGTGGGCGGCCATTGGAAAACAACCAATGCGCCCCCTGCCCCCTGTTCCTTCCCTTAGCTTTATATCTGAGCTGATGTCATCATGTCTGGAATATCCCTTTGGTCAGTCTGAGTCACCTGGCTTGCTTGTGCCCCCTCCTAAAATCTTACCCTTGCCTGACACTCTGCTCACAGCAGTCAAAACAGTGGAGAGTTATCTCATTGGACTGTTAAGGCTGCTATGGGCTCAGATAGACCCAGTACAACTATAAATAATTCAGTTAGACCTTAAGGTAAAGATCAGGAGTATAAACACTTAAAAGTAGTGACATGAAGGTTCAGGAGTCCTGAAATCCATTAAATCTTTTTTCCCCTCTGAAAAGTGCCAGTATTGCATTGTTCCAATCGTATGGTATGGATATCCCAGTCCACTGCAGGGATTCATATCTACTTGTATAATCCTGCTTAATCAATCTCTAAATAGTCACCTGACAACCTCTGTAATCATATAACGTAGTAGTACTGATAACTATACAGGCTGTCTCTCAAATACAATGTTGTTAATCACTCTCAGTACTACTGGTGGTTTAAAGTCTTTCATTTTTCCTGTGCTGATAATATCTTCTACCCCTTTTCATCACCGTGTTTTCACTCCAAGATATTAGACTACCAAATAGACAGGTAGAGGAGTAGGAATCATTAGCATACCCATTCTGAACTGGCCATGGCAGGCTGAGGTCTACATGGCTTCACACAGAGCCTATTCCCTATTTATGTACCTGGTTCTGAGAAAATATGCAGAATATATAGCTGAGCAAATAACTGAGGGTAAATAATTTCACAAAGTTTGCATATTTTTAATTGCTTCAAGTACCATCTAACTTTTTTATTATAAATTTATTCTGAGATAATTAGGGATATGAATATCTAAAATAGTTTTGACATGCCACATTTGCTTTCATGAGCTCTGAAATTTTAGACAGTGTCTGATGTTCTTCTCAGCCATAATTATAGTTAGGTAAATATTGGAAATAACAAGATATGTCTGTAGTTTTCTGCTTAAAATTCTTGGATTAAAAGAAAGGCTTCCTGACAGCAATCCAAAGACAATGAATCCAAAAGAAATCAGCACATTAATTTCATTTTATAATGAAAATTCATTAAAAAATTAAACAAATATTCACAGATTCTTTCTGTAACATGTAAAAGTTTTCTAATTTAAACACTTCATAAACTTTTGATTTGGCAGCAGTAAAATGGATGCTAAGAGGTAGCAGTGGGTGTGATGGGAAAAGACTGATAGAACAAAAAATAATAAATACTGGAAATAATGCTGTGTAGTTTCATTTTATGTGAGTGCATGTGCATAGGACATGTAAGAGTAGAGAAAGCTGAATTTCCTGCAAAGAGAGATATTATTTTTTCTTTCCTGGAGTAAAAAAGGTGCTGTGATTTACCATGACTGTATTAATTGGGTAAATAATTTTGGTAATGCACATGGTGTAGTAACTAGTGGACATTTATTGCAAAAAGTTACCAAAGCATTATATCTACCTGTGTCTGTAGGTGCATATATCTTTGAATAGTTCATTATTTCTCTAAAGTGAATAATTTAGTGACCCTGGAACAAGAATGCATATGTAATGAATTTGTGCTAATAAAACATTAGTTTTGCTATCAGGAAACCACGGCTTGAAGGCTGTTGAAGAAAAACAGAGGAGTGTAATAGAAACTCTGAAAGTTCAAGTATAGGATAATTGCAGAGGCCTGGAAAGTGCAAGGAAGGAACAATGCCAGAGGCACCAGGTCTAATAACACAGATCATATATGGTCATTTCATGGTCATTAATGAAATGCAACCTTGAGAGCCGGGTAGAAATTTTTTGAGAGATAAAAGAGAGACTAAAGACCAGGTATTACTCATATGTGAAGTTTACATTACATAATAAATTTGAATGCACCAGTGAGCCTGTGAGAAAAAAGCAGACAAGCACAGTGTTAATGAATGTATAAAAGTACCCTGAACAGACCTATAATGATATGGAAGCATTAGCTTCAATGCTTCTCCTAGAAAAGAACTTGAGATGCTACCATAACCCCATGCTTATGCCTCTCTGCAAAGCCTGGTACCTCCATTGTAGGACCCAAGGAACAGAAAAAAGGTGGAGATAATGTCAGAGAAAGATGTAAATACAATTATGATTATGTGTGTCTTAACAACCATGTTTTAACACCATCATTTTGGGGAGTAAACTGTAATAGTTGTATAATCATGGAACAGTTTAGTTTGGAAAAGGATGTCGAAGGTCATCTAGTCAAATTATCTAAGTCACACCATGACCAGTCAAGTGGTATTATTTAGGACCTCTAGTTTTAAGTATCTTTAGGGGTGAGGAATTCACACCTTCTGGTCAACCTGTTACAATGTCTTACTAAAAAGGTGAAACCTTTTCTACTAAATTACAATTAGAATTGTCATGTTGGAAATTGCATGGCTTGTCCACCATTTTATCACTGTAAACAATATCTACATCAGATTTGGTGGGTGTCTGGCATTTGGTAGAATTAGGAGGGAATCTGAGAAAAAACTTCATTTCATCTGAATCATTGATTAAGGTGCAATCATGCTTCAGAAGTCTGAATGTATTGCCTTCAATTTCTGTAAGCACCATTTTGTTCATGCTCCAGGGCAAAGCATACGCTCATCAGTGCATGCCCAGGAGTCTATTTAAACAACATGAATGAGCCCAGTGGTGATGAATAGCTTACCTTTTATCCATAGCTATAATATTTTGTTATCACCACCTGACTGAATTTTCCATTAAACATTAATGATGGATAGAGCTGAAAAGGTTCAGATTTCATATGCCATTTCCAACCTGATTCAGCAATTTTTTTGATTCAACAATATTTTGAATCACAGGTCTCCTTGAGAACAGTTTTCTTTTTTTTTTTTAATTTATTTAGAAGGAGCACAAGGCATCCCATTCCAGTTCTTGGACAAATATGTAGACTGCAGTACACTGTTTCTGCGTAAAACAAATCCTGAGAAGGTAAAATGGTTAACTAAATTTTTGAGAGTTTTCAGAAAAACAGCGAATTTCAGAAAAACAAAAAATTGAATTGATTCAATTTCAAATAATTTATTAAATATGTTTCCCCAAAACAGTCAACAGA
>WEIV01024873.1:21975-35059 GCA_013390005.1 Calyptomena viridis
CCCCATTGTGACTGGCCCAGAGGCCCTGTGTATCTTTGGCATAGACTGTCTCATGAGAGGGTATTTCAAAGACCCAAAAAGGTCCTGTTAGTCTTCAGTATAGCTGCCTTGGAGACAGAGGAAATTAAGCAGTTGTCTACCTTGCAGAGTCTCTTGTGGGGTTGCTGAAGGTTGAAGAACAAAAGGTGCTGATTGTTACCACAATGGGGCACCATCAGCAATATCTCCCCAATGAGACCTTCCAATTCCCATTCATACACTGATTCAGTGACTGGACAGCCAGGGAGTGATCAGCAGAACCCACTCACCCTTTAAGAGTCTCGCATTGAGCGTCAAATAGGACTGTTGTGTTTTAACTCCAGTTGGCAACTTAGTACCTTACAGCCACTCACTCACTCTGACACCCGGCTCCACCCCCAGTGGGATGAACAGCAAAATTCACAAAAGGTAATCTGGATTCAGGTATCTGGATTCAGATAGGAACCGTTTAATAATAATTAAAATAAATTCTTGAACTTCTTGTACTTGCTGGCAAAGCATGGGAAACTGAGAAATCATTGACTTGGGGTAAGCATTGCACATAAAAACTAAACCATTGCTGTATTATCAATATTGTTCTCACACTAAATCGAAAAAACAGCTCCATTCCAGTTACTAGGAGGAAAGTGGCATTTAGAGGCTGTCCTAGGCACAGTGATCACAATAGATGATAGAGTTTTTGATTCTTGCAGAAGTAAGGATGGGTCCCAGCAGAGCTGCCACCTTAGACTTCCAGAGTGGGGTTTCAGTAGTTATTTTCAGTATTTAATTTTCATTATTTCAGTCCCTACTCCTAGTGTAAATTGCTAAAAATCCTCTGAAATAAATGTAGTTGAACTGAAAAACACTGAAAAATGGACTTTCTTAAAAATGTAATAATTTTTAATTTTTTACAATACCATGTTCTCATAGAAATCCTGATTTTTTTTTTTTTACAGTGTCCAATGTAGGCATTGTCTAAGTAATCAATTATTTATGAATGGCTTTTCCTGTCTTTTCTGGTCCTATATTTCTCTAGTGTCTCTTAGTCTGAATACTGTAGAAGCATCCCAAGTATCATTAAATAATAAATCAGTAAGCAGTATTCAGCTCATCATACTTCAGGTCACCTAGTCTAACATTTCTGAGAATTCTCAATAAATCTTGTGGATTAGTAAACTGGAAATACACTTTGTCATTGAAATAAAGGAAGAAAATGCAAGGAAAAAGAACTCCTTTATAGCTTCCAGTTCTCAGCGCAGGATAACCTTGTCTTGAGACAGACTAGTACCATTTCCCTTTGGAAATGTTGAATTTCTCTTCACATACTGACTGTATTGAAACAGAGGTTGGGGGGGGNTATTCCGCATCGTTTCAGTATGTTATGAAGTGTTTGTGTTTTATTATGTTAAACATACATTGAAACATTATTTATTGTTCTGAATCTTATTTGATGACAGAAAAGGAGAAGCAGAAGGGAGTAACATGTTGGACACTTTGCAGCAGCTGACAGCATGACAGTGAGCCGTGTGAACCAATGTTGAACAACTGTGACCTATTTCAGTGATTCAGGTAGAATTTCTGTTCAGGAAAGACAAGCAAAAAAGAACTGGGAAAAGAAGAAAGAAAAGACCATTATTCAACACATGAGTAGCAGTTTAGGAGAAACACATTACCTGACTATTTTTTGTACTCGCCACTAATTCAGGCTAAATACTACTTTGGTTCACCCCTTTTGTATTATGAAAAGGCATTCATTACTCTAAATGCAGTTTCAGGCGTTGTGTCAGCTTATAATAGTGCATTTTATCACCACAGCAAGAGCGAAAAGCACAGAAAAATTAGGTTAATCAATACCACTGCAGTGTGTTTGACATTACAGTCAGGAAAGGTTTAGCATGTCATTCCTAACTACAGGCCATAAACTGCCCGAGGTCTGTGTCTGCTCCTGATGTGAATGCTGGTTCTTCATGCAGATCGAGGGCAGAACATAGCCATAAGCTTCTGCTAATCATGCACCCCCTGCAGACATCTAGCACCTTGGATTGTAAAAAATGCGACACCACCACTTCCAATATTCCTCCTTTTGAAAGAACTTTTAATGTTTCCAGGTAGCATATGTAGGCAAAATCCCTAACCAAGTGTTCTGTTTAAAACCTATGCTTATAAGCAATGTATTAAAACAAAACAAAACATTTAAAACCATTCAGTGTTTAGGGGAGCAGGGATAAATTTTTGAGGGCTGGTGTTTGGGTTTTTATGAGCATTTTGGTACCTTTACAGTGGGTCAAGGTAGGAAATGACAAACTGACAATGGAAAAAGTACTTTTGAGACACTCTAGTAAACAATAGGATGTAGCATGATATGCTTGCAACCATAGAAAACTTAGGGAAAAAAAAGCCTAGTTTTTGTGTTGCAAAATCATAGAGCAACACAAATGTGCAGATTCACATTTATTGTTAAAGACAATAATGTGAATCACCTTATTTATGGAAACAACATGCTCTCATGTACTGAAGGGGAACTTGACCAAATGTTGCTTATGGCTGTGGTGCTGGTTTGTCATTACAATGGCAAGCTAATGCACCTTTTGTAAGACTGAAAGTTTACCTCTGCCTTTCTACTCAAAACTTCCTATAGTCTTGCATGTTGTAATCCCCTGTGAAGTAGGTAGTTTCCTTCTTTAGCGTATTTGTTAAAATCAATGAATTTGTTTGACGTTTGTTCAGAGTAAGAAATGAGCACCATGGGTTTTAGTAGTTTAAAACCTATTTTATATCAGTTACTTTAAATTAGATGTTATTGAAGATATGTCATCATTTCTGTAAACCTTGTTAAAATATTCCTTTTTTTTAAGAGATACTGTGTAGAGTTTATACAATTAATAGTCTGAGATAAAGTTCAAAGACTCAAGGATGAATATCATTCAAATATACAGAAACCTGCAGTCCAGATCCTTAGTGGACTTAAAGAGACATTACTTCATTAAAATCAATTGGGCTATAGCGACTTGCTTCAACTCAAAAACTGTAGTGGAATGTTTATCTAAAGATAATTTAAAAATCTTTCATCTTGAAATTGAGTAAAGTAGTTCATAAATATAGGCTTTCCTACAAGACTTTTGGTATGAGTGTGATTTTCACTTGAATGAGGACTCTGAGCATAAATTAGAGATAAAACAGGAAGAGGAAAAAAAGACAATTAGATACACTGACAAGTGGTAAGACTTGGGCCCAAGCGAGATATGTTCACTAAATTAACCCTGAGGTTTTTTATACTGAGTGGAGTTCTTATGTGCTAAGTTTCAGAATCTAAGATTTATTTCTGAATTATTTTTCTACTCACATTTTTTACATGTCAAAAAGTCCCCTTCCCACCTTTAAATGAATTTATCTTAAAATCAGAAGGGGATCATTATGATAATTTAATCTTCATTTTTGTATAAAGCCTGCCACACCTTTTGAAGCAAAATAATATTATTTCCTCCATAGAAATTTGTAATTTTATGTCTGTTATTTTCTTGCACACTATTTCTACAAAGTGAGATGTGTGTATTTCACTAGGTACAGTGTCTCACCCTATGATTTGACTTGGCTGTAGGGCAACCACAGGCACATATTCCTGCTATCCTTTTATCTCTGGTTAGTATTCAGAGAATGGCTAGCATTTTGTGGGATAGGTCTTCAAAAGCTTTTCAGTGCTTATATTATACCTGCAAGATTTTTTGCTTCTTGTGCCTGTAAACATTTATTCTGAAGCATGTAAACATGTGTTTACAGATTAATTTGTAAAATGTGTCTTAAAGAATTATACATTTTAATTGATGTTTTGAATGATTGAGTTTTGGCTTTGTCACTGATTACAATTATATTAATTTTTAATCATGATAGACTACATATTTCTGAAAAACTGAGGGCAAAACTCAGACTTTCAGTTCCGGAATGCACCCTCCTTATAGCCAGTTACTTTTTTTGCTTTGCTATATTAGTGTGCCATTTGATGGAGAAGGAAGGACAGACTTGCTATGTTAATCATATATATATTAAGATAATTCTCCTAAAGGAATTAGTGTTATTCACGCTTCCAAGCTCAAGTGTAATATGTTAATTACAAATGCAAACTCAAGAGGGAGTCCAGCTGTGATTCTGGATGAAATTATGTAGAGGAATTTTGCAGTTGTAAGCCAGATGTCAAATTCAGTGAGAACCAAGAGGATAGTAATATGACAAGAGTGGCAATAAAGGTGCTTTGGACCTCAGAGTAATTCACCTAGTCTTGGAGCCCCTTCAAGTGTTTGCAACAGTGCAGTGGGTGCTCTTAGTCTTTGAGTACTTTATTCTGGCAACTAATGATAAATCTGCTGCATATTTTGTCACCGTATTTTATTCTCTGGGTAATGGCCAAAGAGAAAAACATTTATGTACCATGTGCATCCACTTAAAAGCTGAAACAAATCTTCATTTTTATTTAAGCAAGTCGCTCACTCATGGCCTTCATTTTTACTTAACAAGTGCAAATGATTTTCTAGAGCATTTCTGTGCAATTATGCTCTCTCTTGAAAGTTCACATTAGAAAGAAGGTATTTTATTAATATCAAATGAAACCTTGTTAACCACCTAAGAGCCAAAAATGAATGAAATTTTGTAACTGTGCCTCTCTTTTACACCTAGAATATGCACCACCTTTTTTTACATTGCACAGCATCTAAGTTCATTTAATTTTATACTGCCATATGCTGTGATGAAATAAATAAGAGAAATGATAATCATCATGATTGGCTGGGTGTGAAGATTGAAAAACTGAGACAGAGTCCATTTGCTAAATTCTAGGAGGCTTTTTATAGTAGTAATAATTATTTTACTGAGTTTTCACGTGATTTATCATCAGGAGCAACCGTGATAAAATTCAGAAATACCAAGTACTATTACGTTATCAGGCATTATTAGGTTGGGAAAAATTGTGCTATGAAAGTTAAAACTATTGGAACCCAATGTTGGGTTTGTGAGGAGTTGTTACCAGAGTTGTTTCATGACTGACATGGTGTGCTATGTGTATATTGATCATTTTGAAAAGTAGCATTTTTGATTTGTAGAGATTAATGTGAAATTCTACTTAATATTATTCGCATCACCTGAAAACTCCATGAATGATGCAGAACAATTCTCTGTATTTTATTAACACACTATGTGAACAGATTATTGGAATGTTTATTAATACTGTTTAGTAGCAGGTTGAGTAACAGGCAGGAAGACATGACTTCAGACAAGCATTTCATTGTAATTACTGGGTTTATTAAATATGTGTTTTGAACTATTGTAATTAGGCAGATTATATTTCTATGGTTAGAAATTGTAAGAACGTTTGGGAAGAGCAGGCTAAAAAGATAAGAGGATTTTCTTACACCACAGCAAAATATTCTAGGTATTTAAAATAGATGCAAACAGCTCTGCTCTATTCTGCTTGATATATAAAGTAGCATCTTATCTGAGTTCAGATGATTATTTTTATCTTAAGTTATTCCTTCTTTTTACTATTAGGATTTAGTAATATTTTAGTTTGAGAAAATTGTTTTGAAGCCCAATATTGCTGTACCACTGGGTACCTCTGCTTTGCCAATTGACTGTATTACAATCATCTAAAAGATGCAAATTTTCAAATTTTTAGGTTGAATTTGTTCCTGGACTATTTACCAGGAACCAATGTGGAGTCCTGCTGCAATGCTACAGAGAGTATTATGGGCAGAAGGTACCATCCTTTGGAGGAAGGCAATTTGGTCTCTGTATGCAGAAGTTTCTGTTAGCAATGGCCAAACAATGTGAGATACAAAAATGTATTTCACATCTATTAAGCATAGGTCATTGCCTCTGTAAGACTAGCACCTACTCCAAGCTTCATTGCTGGTAAGCAAACACAAATGGTGCTAGAATCATGCTGGTCCACAACACATGACACTATTCTTTTTATCATTGCATCATACCAGTTACTAATGTAGATTTATCCAATGACAACAACTGTTAAACTGGTGTCTGAAAGCATTTTACTCTATGAAGTATAGTTGATACAGAAGCTACTATAGGTGGAGGCCTACCCTCAATACTAGAAGATAATCATAGGTTTTAAGGGAAAGAAAGGTCTAATGTTAAGGAAGCATTTTCAGAGAAAGTGTCCCAGACTGCAGTGTCCTGGACAGTGTTTAGTACACCTTAAACATAAGACCTTAAGGTATGACAAATACCTTAAGTCCTTGTTGCTACATCTCTACTGTGTCTCATGATGTTTGGTCTGTCTGTAGTACCATATGCACCATGCGACTGGAAGGCTGGAGCAGGTCTCCTATAAGTAAAGACTGGGAAAGTTGGGGTTGTTCAGCCTGGAGAAGGCAAGGCTCTGGGGAGACCTTGGTTTGGCCCTTCAATTCTTAAAGGAGGCTTGTAAGAAAGATTGGGACATACTTTTGAGCAGGCCCTGTTGCAATAGGACAAAAAGCTAATGCTTTTGAACTAAAAGAGGGTTGATTCAGACTAGATAAAAGGAAGAAATTCTTTTTGATGAGGGTGATAAAGCATTGGCACATGTTGCCCAGAGAATCTATGGCTGCCCCATCATTGGAAGTGTTCAAGACCAGACTGGATGAGGCTCTGAGCAACCTGATCTAGTGCAATATGTCCCTGCTCATTGAAGGATGATTGGACTAGATGGCCTTTAAAAGTCACCTCCAACCCAAAGCATTGTACAATTCTATGAAACAGAAATGCGTGAAATCAGCTATTCTTATAAAATATCCTGACTGCTAAAGGGATGTGGCAAAAGTCACAGTTCGAAAGACTGTCCTTTAGTCATAATTTTATTTAATCATCTTTCATTCTCTTTTTCTTCTTTATGGTATCAGTACCCACTGTGATTTTCCACCTGACCAATAAAGCCATGACTAGCATTTTTTGGAAAGGATTTCTCTTTTATATTCATCCTGGTGTTCAGGCACTCTGAAGATTTTTAAGCTTTAACACTGCTTCAAACGTGAGTCCTACTTAGTACTAATATATGTCTATCTGGTTTCAATCAAACATGAAGTGAGCTTACATCTGCTTGCAGAAGATTACATAGATAAGCCCTTACAATGTTAACAACTGTCGCGCCGATCCATTGCTTGCTGTTCTCACCTGGGCTGGCCACAGCGACGGTAGTTGCTGGACAGGTGGGGAACAGCCCCTGAGCTGGATGATGGGGCTACGCCTTAGAGCTTCAGCCACTTACTGGGCTTTTGCTCTATGCCAGGCTGGTCCCTGGACGATGTTGGAGGGCAAGGACGAGGAGGAGTCTCAATTGGGGTGCTACAGTCCAGAGCTTTATTGATGTGAGCCCCAGGGGAGCATGCCCAAAAGAGCACTGAGGAGTTTTAGGCAACAACTTTTAACTGGGGGAGGAAACATAGGGATCAGCCAATAGGCAACTGGGATAGGAGGGGTCAGAGAAGGATGGACATAGGAGGATAACCGATAATAACAAGGGGAGGAGTTGGGAAGGTCACATGGGTGAATGGGACATCGAGTATTAGGGGAATTCCCAGGAGGGGCTTAATGACTGACAGGGAAGGGACTAGAACGAAAGGAGTGGTTTGGAGGATTGACAGGGTAGGGTCTGGAATAAGGGGAGGAGATGAGGAGGAGTTTGAGGGATTAACATAGAAGGGGGACTAAACTTTTAACAGAACAAACCAATACATAATAGGGGTAGAACTAACCATTTCTCAATTTAAGTGACACACACCACAAACAACAAACCACAACATTAGAGAAGAAAAGAAAATAATTATTCAAATTCTTCAAATATATTATCGTTTTTGAAAATCTTGAAAATAATGTTGTTTCCAGTGTCTTGAAATGATAAATCCCAAAGGAATCTCCTGGTAGATGAGAATCTTCAAGTTACATAAAAATTTCGGTTTGCCATTTTCAGGAAATGTGAACTGTCAATTGATCTTGATGTTAAGCCCATACAGACTTTGCCATAATACTTCTCATGAGAGAGTAATTAATTATCCTTAATAAAGACATACTGAGTGGGAATCATTTGTTCTTCACTGACTCCAGTACAGATATGACTTAATTAAAACTATCTTTTCATAGCTAAATTGAGATGAGATGAATCCCACTTCTGCTGAGTTTCTCCAAACCTTTATCAAAAATTTTCCTGATGGAGCTTAGTCTACTTGTGTTCCTAAGGTAAGGGCTTAAGATGATGCTTGATAAATGCTGCAGAACAATGACATTTTGATTTTTTTTCTCCCAGAATGTTATTGCTACATTTTACTTGCTACATTCTTCTACTGTGATTTATAAAGTTTCTACTTTATAAAACTTAACAGCAGCTGGTAGGATCATTATCTATACTGAAATATCAGAGTACACCTTAAGTGTATTCATAGAATATTATTGCCATGGACTGAAACACTAAACATAAAATAAAACAGTTTCCAAAGCATTATGAATTGAATATATGTCTTCACCATTTTGCATTGGTATCAGACACAGTTCACAGTTTCACATGTATGCTGTAGATGTTGTAGATCATTATTCCACCTCCTGTTAAGTAATAAAATCTATGATACATATGAGTATAAATTCTCTGTGTATGGAGTACTATATCCACGTATTTCCAAAGCAGAACATGCTATATTTCATAGAACATCTGTTATCAACTCAAGAGCTTTTTGTACCATATAACAAAGTTTTGAAGAAGTGAAATCATATATATGGATATATTTATACAGTACTTAAACATCTTCATTTGATCACAGCTGTTCCACTTGGTGTGCAGATGTACTTGCATTTTAATCTGCAAAGCTTCAAGTTTGTGAAAACCTTGACTGGTGAAAATATGAAAAGCATATTTCAAGGTTTTATCTTCCCATTGCTTAAGAAATGCTATGAAATGTGATGTGAGACATGGAATGTTCCATCAAGTTGTATAAATAAGTGAAACCATTTGTCCTGATCCTCTTGCATGTGAATGCTCTCAGAATAAAATGGCTGTTAAGAAAATGGAACATAATTAGACCTGACTTAGTCTAAATACCCTCAGTATAACTCAAACTAAGGAAGCTTAATATTTAAGAGAAGGCAATTAAGATAGCTGTCTTTTTGCTTAACATTTCTCCTGTGTTTCTTTGTCAAGCAGTTTGGGTTGTTTATGTTCACTGTAGCTTCTATATATAATATGACAGGAAAATGCTGACATTCACTGGGGTACTGGTAGTTTAGTGTGACTGCTACTACAGAAGGAAGATCTGCAATAATTCTGCTACTCATCTGAAAAGAAATACTTAAGTAAAACTGAAATTAATTCATTTTGCCTGAGTATGAAAAACTAAGACAGTAAATTAATTTTGGATTTGAGTTGTTGAACCATTGAAAGCAAAGGCAGAAATATGTTCATCAATATAAAAATGAAACTGAACAAAACTGTTTTTTCTAATTTAAATTGGATTTTCCAATTGCATTAACTTTTTTATTTAGACTATAGTTTACTGAGGCAAAAAACTTAACACATGGTCTAGCATCTCTGCAAGTGTCTACTATGGAGGCTCCTCTCTGCTACTCCAGTAAAACTGGAAATCTGCTTTTAAGTACTTATTTATTTATCCTTATGCCAGTTAGGATGAAACTGTCAAAATTACTGAAAGTAATTTTTATTGTTTTCTTGATTTGAAGGTCACTTGCCCGATCATTACATTTTGATATAAAAAAGATAAACATGGTAAAACAGCCTGTGTATATGTACAAGTCGCTTTATCTCAAAGTCTGAGGGGAAGAAAATCAATCTACTGTGATTTTCAATTAATATCTGTAAGTCATTATGAAGTTATAGGCTGCAATTAGTAGTATTTTAGATACTGTGTTTAATTGTAGATCTTTTATCTCAATTCCTTCCAACTCAGGATGTTGTATGATTTTGTGATTCTATGAACTGAAATGATGCCTATAAATTTTAAGTCAAATGGTGGTGTAAGACATTTGTAAATCAAATCAAATACAGACTATCTCTTCTGGAAGAATCCAGATGCTTCATCTTGTATTTTTTAGTTACAGTGTAAGCTATTTAATTCTGGAGCTGAACACAATTTCATTGCAGTGAGCATTTTGTGCATTTTTTCATTTCCCAGTCTTGCCACATCTCAATTTCCTTACTTCAAGTTTTTTTCATTTGCATCCAAACTTATTAGCAAAAAGTCATCTCAGTTCTGATTGAATACATTAGATTCCTTTGTGGATGCAAGCAAAATACGTGAAGAAACAGGATTAATCAGAGAAACCCATCAACAGAGACAGACTTTGAGGCTTAATTATACATTATACAAAAATCATGGCAGATATCTTTACTGAATGTTGCTAAACGCCATGAAACTACATGAAGTATAAGAGATTCATTGGTGTATTTGTGTATTTGTGTCCTTTGAAATGGCAAACATGATGATGAAAGAAGCTTTCTGCCAGTTGTGATGGCTAAATTCTTCTGTGTTGCTGAAAGAATCCTCAAAGCTTTCCTATGCTGCCTACAGTGCCATCAATTTTGTTTTTGTGGGTCTAAGCACAGGACTGATAAGAGTGGTGAGGTTAGAGATATACTCACTCTTAAGTTTTTCAACTAAGTGAAAATAAACAGAAAACACAAATAAGAAGAAATGTAAAATTAAAATTTGCCTTGATACCTCTTAGTACTTCCCTGCCAAACTAGAAAAAAACCCTTCTTCATGCTTCAGCATGGCCCATTGGACAGAACACACTTACAAAGGATATGGGAAGTGCATTTGTGCAGACACTAACAAGGTAGTGAGACAGTGGGATCGAAACTACTTGCATTTTAAGGAGATGGCAATGATACAGAGCTCAAGAATTTCAATTAAAAATAATTAGACGTCAAAATTATATGTTGATAAAATCAGGACCGTAACAAGGATTGTGGCTCCTTAGGGTTACTTCTAGGGTAACTGTCCTTGATTTTATTTAGAAACTCCAGCTTTAAAATGCCTGCTACAGTTGATAGAATAGATACAGTTTCCTTTCCCTGCTGAGTGATTTATGATTCCTACACCACATGTAAGAATCATGAAGATCCACTATAGCTCTCCATTTAAACTTCCTTCTAGTCCAGATAGAGAAACTGAGTAGGAATCATTTGTCATCTGCCAGTAGATCTGTCCCTCACAATGAAAAGGAGATAGATAATTCACAAAGAATGATTGATTGGCCAAAATCAGGCCATCTTTCATATTCACGAAAGGCAACATGAATTTTAAAAGATCTCTGGACATCATTTTTTTTCTGAAATAATGTTTTTGAATTTTAGAGTTAATATTTCTTGCTAGTATCTTTCTATCCATTACAGCAAATTAATTATTTGAGTGATTTGACCAATTAACTAAGATTTATAAGGGGTTAGGGGTGTCTGATATCAGATGAGTTAACTTTGCTTTGAAGGCACAATTTCTTAGTCACAAAAATATTTTTGATCTTAAAAACTAGTTCTGTTCACACATACTAATGATAATATATTTTTATGAATATTTATTGATAGAAATTTAATAGTTGTTTAAACACGTGACAAAATATTTCCAAATTTTCCCTTGTTTTAACTATTTTTGCTTGGTATTGAATATTTCTTTAAATAATATTTAACTTTTCAGAATATTGGAATATCCTTTTTGTCTCATGGTTTTCTTCTCTGTTGTATGCTTTGTATCTTCCTATACATGGCTGCATATCTAATTATATTCCCCATAGCAACTAATCATCTCAAAATTCATGGTATTTTTGAATACATAGTGGAAGAAAATGTTTAAGACACTGAAATTCTGGAAGTTCTAAATGTAGTTTAGCTAATATTTTCCTCACTTTGAATCATGGATGCAATCCAAAAATAAGTATTGGATATGAAAAGCTTAAAGCCAAAGGCTGATCTTTGAATAAGCCTAAAAAGGGATGAATGAATCTCTTACTGAGACTTTAGGAGAGAAATGAGCTTCAAAGTAACACCCCACCGATTTGAAAACAAAACAAAACAAAACAAACAAGCAGTTTTCAAATGAAAGTTAATCTATTATACACAGGAAATATATGGTTTGCTATTTCAATCATTGGAACATATCAATGACATTTCAATGAATGATCAGTGAGTGTAGCAAATACAGAATGCATTCATTCTATAGCTATGCTCAGAAACATTTTTATAAGACAAATTAGTTTTAAAACATCATGGAGTTGAATCTAGAGAAAGAAAAAACTTTTTTTTTTCCCTTCTGAGCTATTATTTCTCTAATTAATAGAAAACGGAATATTTGTTTGAAAATTCTGTGTCTTTCTTGTCTGACCCATCCTCTTCAGCATTTTTTGGCCTGTATCTACCTAAAGCTCTTTCCCTGAAATGTGTAAGCCAGATTAGAATAATGATGTGGCAGGGAGGGCATCCCAGCAGTATTTGAAAGGACAGATAGGTCTGAGAAGGATGTTTCAAGAAACACAGACAAACAAAAGAACTCAAAGCTAAGACACATTGCAGTAGTGTAGCAAGGGGATGAAGCATCATAAACCAGCCTCTCATTTTATGATCTCTTCAGCAGTGGATGATCTGGAAGAATGCATCTGTTTTATAAAATCAATATACCTATTCATGATGTTTGTAATTGTATTCCTGATATATTAACTTTGGCCACAGTTATTTATTGTGTCATGATAAGCTGAAATTAGGCTGAAGATATTAGTGGGGGTTTTTTAGGTTTGGGTTTTTTATCTTAAACTTTCTGGGTGTTTGAGAGGTTGTTCTTAGACTCATTTTCACAAACATGACACACAAACTATGCAAACAAATCTAGCCAGAAATATTCACTATATAGACTGTGCTCTAAGGAATGTAAAATACGGATTAAAATGCCAGGTCTACTTATTTCCTGAACTTAGAGACAACTTCTGGAGAAATGTAAGAATTAAAGTATTTAAAAGCTATGTGTAAATTCTCTTTGTGAGTAGGCTTATGTTGTGGTTTTAAGTAGCCAGAGTTTTTTATTACCTG
>WEIV01024873.1:41893-57713 GCA_013390005.1 Calyptomena viridis
GTTGTTTTTTTTTTTTTTTTAAGTTTATCTATTTTGTGGAATAGTCAGAAGTTTGGTAGTGCAATATTACTTCTAATATCCAGATTCTTTTTCTTCAGTCTTATTCTGAGAAAATGTAACTGAGAATTTTAAACAGCATTTTAAAGTTTCGTAGGGAAGCTTCTTGAGATCAATTCCCACTTAAAATCCCTATTTATAGCATGTTATCATTGAAATTAGAACTACAAATGTGGTTCCATCACCACGATGGGGATTCTTCTGCAGATGATGGATCTGTGCTCCATGTGAAGAGTGTATCAACTAGCATGTTGGTTTTGGTGGTCAGATACCAGTCTATCAGGAGGCTGAATGAAAACAGACATTTATTTCAGATTGGATTTCTAATTTGTGTGTGTGATGTTCCATTTTAGAGAACTGTATATTGGTCCAGGTAAATGACACTCAGACAATAATTTTTGTATTTTTTTTTTTTTAGGATAAGATTTTGTTCTTGAAGTAGGACTTTCTTTTTAGCATGAGAGTCATTTATCCTGATGTGTTATGTGTGAACAACTTCACATTGACGTTAGAGATGTGAACTTCACATTCTGCCTTTTTTAAAATATTAAGGGGCTATTGCTCAGACTGAATGTTTATTGAACTGTAATTTTCTCATGAATTTTTTCCTTAGGAATCTAGCCACCAAAAAGTTACAATATCAAGATTTTTTTAATTGAAGGCATCTCAGGTAAAAATGTGGGCCTGCTCTGAGAGCTCAGATAAACCATTCTGTGTCAGTTTTGTGATCTGTAAATTGGACAAGCACTTTTTTCCCCCCTGATATCAATGGCTACAAATATGCAAATGTATGCTAATAAGTACTAATAAGCATAAGAAAATAGAAGAAAAGATATATTTTATAAATTGTAGGATTAAATTGTGAAAAAACATCATCCTATCATTATATTATTTTTTTCCCGGTAGTGCTAAAAGACCAGGAAAGCATGAGAAAGTAGTAGGCAATTAAAAGAAACGTTACTTTGTCATTCCCAGGTGCTGTAAGTAGCAGTTGGTATTAGAGTATTCTTGAATAGACATTTTAATAAAAGCCCATGTTCATCAGTGACATATAAATTAATTACAGCCTTATTACAGATTTAATATGCAAACATATTTCTTTTGATAAATGTTTTATTTTTTGCCCCCTGGAATGTCCAGTCAATTTGCACACAGTGGAGAGTAAAATTCTCCCAATGTTTCTCCTGACCTTTCACAAGTTCTAAAATCACTGATAACAAAAATTTGATTCCAATTTAATCTCACCAATTATGATTATTCCAGGGCAGAGCACAATAGACATAAGGCTCATTGACATAATAGCATAGATGAGCTGAATAAGAAAGCTTCTAACAACATTACTTGGAACAAGGATACATCTCTTTGTGTCCTATTTTTATATGCAAAGAAAAGAAACACTCTAAGGAGTTTAAAGTTTTTATCATTGTATACACAGTAAAAGCATTTATTGAAAATCTTATTAAACAAATTTCAGACTTCAAGGAAGAAATAAAAGCATAATTTAGTTCTCTTATCTACTTATCAGCTCAAGTATAACTTCATCTGACTGGTGCCATTACCTTACAGAAAAACCCCCTATAGCTTCTTAATAAAAAGAGTATCATTAAAATGTTTAAAAGTTTCTACCATAAGGCCCTTAAAAATTTGAATCCAAATGGAAAAAAATTGATTTCTGATCAGCACTAGATCTCATTGTGGATCCCTTAACAGTTTGAAATTATAAAAAAATATCAAGGAGCACAACAGATGTGTTCTACATTCTATGCCATTCAAAGAGGTATTTACTAGCTTTGGAAAAAAATCTCAAATATTGTTTATAGACTCCTTTGTGTCATGAAGCAAACTGTCCCAGAGTGAAAGATGTACCTCTGCAGCTGCAGAATAAACACTGAAAAAATTTTAAAAGCTTTCTACTTTATTATTGCTTTTATAATGTAAGTTGCACCTTATTTAGTAGCTCATTGCAAGGTATAATGAGTTATTAAAAATAGGCTTCACTTGTCAGAGTAAATTAAGTTGTGATGCATTATTTTCTGTTACATTTCTGTCATAAAACTAATTCTCAGATTTAGTAAATTGCGGTAGGTTTCACACTGTTAAGTATGATTTGGTGAGTTTCTTCTGTGTTAGGGATTATAGTAGATGTACTCCTACATGTCTCTGTAACATACTCTAAACATAAGAGATTTTAAAAATCTTTTTAAGAGATTTTTCTTCTAGTTCAGCTTTTTAAAATATAATTGGGGATTCTTCCATAGATTTATTCCGCTAGTGAATGAGCCATAAAATACCTTCTTGTACTTCGTAGAGCTTTTGTCCTAATTTTTGTTAAGACAGAATTAATTTTCTTGCAGTTGATATGACAGGGTGGAGCTGGAGCCATGTGGGCATGTCTAGGTTGTTATTCTATACCAACCATGTCATTGCTGTGGGCACAGCTTTGGAAGGAAGAAAAAGGGAATGCACAGCAGAACTGTTGCCATTTTTTTTCCTTTTTACAGGGGAGCAAAGTGGCGAACAGAACGGGGGGATGGCACAGATGGTTCAGCTTGGAGGGTTTGTCCATCACTGTTTTTTGTTGGCTCAGGCTCAGGGGAAAAACACCGGCTGCAAAAGTGTCGGTCATTTTCTCCTTCATCTCAGGAAGTTGCGTGGTGCTGGCCGTGGTAACATTGGGTTGATCAGACTTTCTTAACCACTTTTTGCATGTAATTGCCCTCTTTTATATACTGTTATTATTAATATTGTTGCTGTTACAGTTTGGTTTTCCTTATCTCATTACTGTTTTTCCAGTAAATCATTATCTCAGGTCATAAGCTCTGCTTCTTTGTCCCTTTCTCATTGGAGGGGGTGGGGAGAAGGGGAGTGGAGTGCTTGGAGTTTAATATCCAGGTGGGTTTAAACCACAACAGCTATTTAATAAAAAATATGTTTTATTCTTTGTTTAACATTTGATATTTATAGGAAAAGATCCATAACCAATTTAAGGCAACAGAAGCAAAACTTCAGTGAGGATTGAGATCGTTTAGAGATTACAGAGCAGCTGCTCACACCCATTCTAGAACTGGGAGATCTGTAAATTCCTAGTAGTCCAATAATCTGATTCTTGGAAAGATGATGGGATTTGCCTAACTCTTAGCATCCACTGGAGAGACATTCTTCTATTTCTCTAACATAAGGGCCTTGATCTTCAATATAGATCAGATTTAGATTAAGAAATTAACAAATGATTGCTTCCAGTCTGCTGTAGCCTGTAGAAAGTCTGGTTCAGAGAATTAGATGCAAAAGAACTGGAAACAGTGTGTAATTTTTGTTACATAAAGGTGCTTCCTAATAACTTCCCCAGTTATTTTTTTTTTAATTTTTGCAGCTGCTAAAAAGAAAAAAGTGTTCTTTTTTAACCATTGTGTTGCTACAGATACACTTGATGAATTCCTCTAGAGTAGAAAAAAAAAGTCAGAACAGTCCTTCACGTAGAATATACAAAACACATAGGCATACATTCAGTGTGGCAGAGTACAAGGTACCTCATCTCCCTCTGGTTAAGACTCTTCTCCTTTGAATGGACTACCTCAGAAATCCTCTATACTTAACATCTCCATTCAGAATGTAGGGCTTCTTATTTTTTGGGTATGCAGCCTGAAGAACAGTCACCTTTATTCGCCAAAGTCTTTTTATGACTTACTACCCTCTATTTGACAGTGTATGGAAAGACTCTAAGTGCCCTACCTAATCTCTAAATATATTTATGGCCTTTGAGTCTATAACCTCTAACAAATACTATTCTGTTTTTACCCCAGTTAATTTTGTTCTTTCAGTTACAATTTCTATTTGAATGTGAGAAATATCAGCTATACAGCCAAAGGTGGAAAAATTGAAAACTGTCTTTGATTAGTTTTGGTTTTAGTAAAGAAACCAGAAATTTTCTCATGAGCAAAAATGCTGTCTATATTCATCTATCTCAGAGATTTGAGACCAAAAATGAAGTTTTAATTTGAAATCCAGTGCTTAGTCACAAAAAGAAAATCCAAGTTAATTAGTTTTATTTGCTATCACTATCTTAGTAGGATATCTGAAAAAAAAAGGCTAATTTTAGTTATGGTTACTGACATATGATATGGATAACATCAAACACATACAAATATGTAAATATTAATATTGATGGTAACTAAGTTGTAATCTAGCAGCTTCCTTTCCCAACTCTGTAGTGTTCTACTTGTATTAATTTCCTCCTTTAAAGATATTGTTACCCTAATGGCAGAGGTCTCCTGCTCACACAGTTTCTGCAAAACCCCAAAACCTACATGGACTGGCATACCTTTAGAAACGGAGGGGGATGATTCTAACTCACTAACCTTTGAATTTAACCTCTCGCTATGCTGTATGCACACTCAAATTCTGTTATATTTTCAGTAAAGCAATTTGTGACATATAGGTTATGTATTAGTAATAGAAATTTTGTATTGGATGAGTTTTAAGCTAATAAAAGTCTTAGAAATGTCATTAGGAAAAAATTAGTTTTGCAAAATTTTGGAACACAGAGCACTAGCCCAACAACTTATCTTCTGTTACATGCCAAACTCCTTATCTAAATATCCTAATGTATGATTTTATTTTTATTTAAGATATTGTGCTCTTGTTCACCAATCAAAGTAAATGGCTCTAACATTCATTTCTCTTTTTTGACATATGAAATACTAAACAGATCACACTAATTAATCGAACCTTTTAACATACTAGGTGGGGTTTTATTTTCTTTCTTTTTAAAAGTTTTAGTTTCCCCCTCCCTAAGTAACTTCTGATGTTTACTGCTCTGGTAGCATAAAATGCAATTTACATTCTTTAAGTTATAAATCTGATTAGGAAATCATATTAGTCATCTTCTCTTGATAAGTGCAGACAAAGAGACTGAAAGTCTGAAATCCCTATAAAGTACAGACCAAAATGTTTGGTTTTGCCTTGATTAACTAAGGAGATTAATGATACATATTGAATTACAGCCACATTTAATAATGAATTTGCATGAACTCTAACCCTCCTTGATTGTACTGATTCAATGACATACGTATTTATCCACCTAATAAAACCGTTCATTTGGTGAAGTTATTGAAATTTCAAAACAACTACCATGGTCTGTACTACATTATATGACAATGACCTAATACAGTGGCAACTAAGCAGGTTTTCCCAGTAGAAAAAAAGGGAAACACATACATACACAAATTAACACAAATATAAAATCAGTTTTAGTGACAGCTGTTTGTGTATTCACCAGGGAGAAGCACAATGGACATAAAACGGTACACCAATTTGACAAACAAAGATCTTTTAAGGAAAAATGGGAGTAGCTTGCCCAGTGGGACTTTTTTTTTCCTAGCAAAAAGCCCTGAATATGTGGAAACTTAGCCATCTGCTTTTCATACATGTCTGGTTTCTCACATGCAGTTTAACTTTTTTGTTACTATATTGCTAGCAAAAAAGAGATATAAATCATATGTCCTCAACTCAGAGGTACTACAAAGCTGACACAGTGTCTTATTCCCTCCATATTCCCTTCCCAAAAAAAGATATAATCCATATAATAAAGACGAGACCGTTGGGACAGATATTTTGGCAATGTAGTTTGTCTTAACTTGGACTGCAAACACAGTTGCAGTCAGAAGGGCTGCATTTTCTTTGCTAGATACTGCATCTTATTGAAATTCTCAGTAATCTGAGGGAAATTCACTAATAATGTGAAATAAATTCAATTGTTAGTACACCATTAATCCTTGCATTATTTTCTTAATGTATGCAATTACAGGAAGTTGTCTTCTAAATAACACAATTTAATGCACTGGCAACATAGAGAACTCAGTAGTCCTAAAAGTTTCAAGTAACACATTTTTATCTTCCTTTATATAGCTGGAACTTAAAGAAAATCAACCAACTACCATCACCACCAAAAAACTCCCAACCAACTAAACAAATACAACAAACAAAAAAAAAGGAACACAACTAAAAACCCCTAAAAACCACCACCAACCCCAACCAACTAAACAAAAAACTCTCAAAAAGCCCAAAACATCCAGACCAAGGAAGAATACCTCATTACATGAATCTTTGTCTATTTGTTATTGCCTTAATTTTTGTAAATATTTAAAACTAATTTTAAGTTCTGATTGCCAAATACTTTTGTTTCTTTATACTATATAATTTAAAACCAAGGGCTTATCTTCTAAGTCATGATCCATGTACAATTACACTTTTCTACTTTATTTTCTGTGAAAGCCAATAGGAGATCTTTGACTATGATTCTCATGTTACTTAAAATCACAGTCTCTAAGAGTTTTTACTTTAAAATTCTGCTCCACAGAAGTGTTCATACATTTTTGTGAAAGTTGTCTTATAAGTTTTTGTGGGTTTTTTTATTCCAGGCTCATATGTTATTGGTGATGGTATGTGTAAGGGTAGCAGACAAAGCTCTTGAGGCGATGTTACAAATTCCTTGGGTTTCCCAGAATATCGTGTTGAACTTTCAGCGACATTGCTAAGCAAGGCGATGCAGAACCATGACATGCATAGAAGATTTCCAGAGATAATTTTGTGACTCCGGTACCCTTTTGGCCAGATAGAAGACAATGTGCCACTTCGTTATTTTTTGTCAGAGGAATGAAAAGAATTGCTCGGACAATTCGTAGGACATCAGAGCTAAACCACTTTCAGGAGACATGTGTATGGAGTTAACACAGGAAGAGACAGTAGATGGCGCTCAAGGCTGTTTAGCAGGAACTGTCTGTGTGGGACAGGGAAACCTTCCCGCGGCAGCCCTCATCTGCAACACATCGAATCCCACTTCAGATGATGGAATCTGATGCCTCGATATTTTCGAACCACTTATATTTTTGGAGATGAATCTCAGCTAAAAGTCTTATCACGTTAAGGTTCAGCACACCTTCGTTTTCATCCAGATCTACACCTTATGTAGATCTCAGTGATGTAACTCATGAGATGCTAATATTTTTTCTTGTACTATTTAATCAACTTCTGTATAGTGTACGTGGTCGTGTCACATGCCTCATTTCTGGACAATTCCATGTGGTGGAAAGGAAGATTAGGTATTAGGTTTCAAAAATAAAAGCAGGAGCTAGAAGGATGAAGAATAAAAGTTGCTGCTCTAATGAAAAACTCACCAAAATCATAAGTCAAAGTTCCAATACAGAAAAGTGTAAGCTGCTACAATTATAATAAGATGGCTGTAAAAAGACAAGGGGAAAAAAAAGACACCTTCAGGTAGGAACAAAAAAAAAAAGTATAAGCCCAAAAGTACACAGTTGGATCAAAGGTGTGCTGACACCCTATGTGCTGACATGTTGTTTCTGACAGTTGCTAATACCAAATCTTGGAGGTGCACAGGAGCAAACCAAGTGCATATCCTTGCTGCTCCAGAACGTTGTCTTCAACCAGTGACTCTGTCACCCAGTGACTTTTAAAGCCAGACAGACCATCAGTTGTTTCATATCTTTGATGAGGAGATCACAGAATTACACAATAGTCTGAGTTAGAAGGGACACTGAAGGATCACCAAGTCCAACTCATAAGTGAATGATCCGTATGGAGATCACACCCACAAAGCTGGAATTATTAGCACTGTACTCTAACCAGATGAGCTAATCTCAGTCCTAAACAATTGAAAATATAGGGAACCGTGAGAAATGGTTGGAAGTACAATCAATGCAAGCCTTGAGAAAACAGTCTTGCACACAATGGTGTATTTACTTACAGTAAAATAGTATACTTACAGTAAAAGATCTTTCTTCCATTTGTGGGAGATTTGAATCCATTCATGTCCATTTTGTAGTTTGCGTCATTGCAACTGATCACTACTTGACTGAAACCTCTAGCAATTGTGAGAGTTCATCCCTACAGCTACATACTATTTGTTCTCTCTGTTTTCTCTTCTCCCTGCTCTTATTCTCTCTTTGAATAGTTGGTCGTATCTGGGTATTAATCTTTATGGGAGTGGATCTTTAAGCTGAAATAACTCATCCTTTACCACCTCTTCTTGTCTATGTATTTCTTTTCATAAGCTTGGTATTCCTGAGCTGTTTGTTCTCCTCTATGAGCAGAAATGATAATTTCATAGGACAATCCTTATGGAGACTATTTTTTTTTTCTTAAGGAAAAGGCATTATCACCAAACTGTCAAGTTTTAAGCAGTTGGAGCCACATCGTGACATGCCTGAATTTACAGTTTTCTGTGTGGGTTTATTTTTTTTGGTTTTGTTGGGGTTTTTCTGTTTTGGTTGGTTTGTTTGTGTTGTGGTTCTGTGTGGTTTTTGTACCTTTGAATAGGTACACATTTATTTCTAAGACTAACAAGGAATTTCTGTGAGAGTGATCACACAGCCCTAATTCTGGTGACATACCTTGATAATATAAATTGTTAAGATAGGAATATAAGTGCAAACAGTGTGAATAAGTAGAGAAATTGATGCTACCAGAAAAGGTTGTATATGCTTGTCATCCATGTGTCCTGGGGAAGTGGGGTGTATATGTGACTGTGTGCATGAACCTCTGTGTGTGTGCAGTTAGAGCTTTACGATTAGTAAGAGACAGATGTTTAGGTATTTTAGTAGTTTATTTGACCTTTTCTGAGCATTCAGAATTGTCACTCATGAGCAATGTTACTGATAGCCAAATTTTATAGCTCACTGATTGCTGGTTTGCTATACACTACCAACATATTAATGAATCATTTAGATCCTGACAGGATCTTTGCTCACACAATTAAATAATGGAATCATAGTATATGCTCAGTTGTAAGAGAGCCATCAGGATCATCAAGTCTAACTCCTGGCCCTGTGCAGGACACCCCAAGAATCATACCATGTGCCTGAGAGCATTGTCCAAATGCTTCTTGAACTCAGACAGGCTTGGCCCTGTGACCACTTCCCTGTGGAGCCTGCTCCAGTGCTCAGCCACCCTACGGGTGAAAAACTTCCCCCAGCTCAGCCTCGCTTTGTTTCCTCAGGTCCTGTCACTGGTCACAACAAAGAAAAGATCAGTGCCTCCCTCTCCTCTTCCCCTCATAAGGAAGTTGTAGACTGCCATGAGGTCTCCCCTCAGTCTCCTCCAGGCTGGACAGAACAAGTGACCTCAGCCTCTCCTTATACAGCTTCTCCTCCAGACTCCACCATTGTTGTGGTCCTCCTTGGGATACTAACAGCTTTATATCTCATATTGTGGTGCCAAAAACTGCCACAATATTCAAGGTGAGGCCACCCTTCCCTCAACTGCCTGGTGATGCTTTGCCTGATGCCCCCCAGGACACAGTTGGCCCTCCTGGCTGCCAGGGCACTGCTGACTCATATTCAACTTGCCATTGACCTTCAGGTCCCTTTCCACAGAGGTTCTCTCTAGCCTCTTATTCTCCAGTCTATATGCATAATCAGGGTTGCCCTGTTTCAGGTGTAGAATCCAGCATTTGCCCTTATTGAACTTTATGCAGTGGTTTTATTGGTGATTTCCCATCTTTCTAATTTGTTGAGGTCTCTTTGCAGAGCCCCTCTGCCCTCAAGGAAGTTGACAGCTCCTCCCAGTTTGGTGTCATTGGCAAATTTAGTATTCCTTCAAGTCATTAATGAAAATGTTGAAGAGAACTGGGACCAAGATGGAACCCTGTGGAACCCTAGTAGTGACTTGGTGCCAGGCTGATGTTACTCCATTCACTACAAGTCTTTGTGCCTGACCCGTGAGCCAGTTGTTCACTCAACTTGTAACACAGTTATCCAGCAACCTGGTTTCAAGTAATTTTTGGAAGTTTTGTTATATGGGCTGATGGCTCCTGAAGTCTAGTTTGAGTATCTCAACTTAGTTATTAAAATGATAAGGCATAAAATCTCCACTTCAGTCAGCAACTCAGTATATAGTAAGGCTGCAGAGTAACATCTGCTTGCTCCTTGGATGTGAGAAAACCACAAAATTATACTCGGTAGATTACTAGTTTCTAGTGTTTCTGTCTTAAATGGAAGAATGTAATAGCTCACATAGTATGTAAAGTAGGACCGTCTCAAACTGCTGAGATAAAGTATATTTTTCACATGCTATAAAACTAGCTAATGACAAGAATTACTGTTTAGTGTTGAAGTTAAGATCTGTGCTATATCCAGCAAGTCAATATCCAGAGAGAGAGATAAGAAGAATTATAATTAGAAAGCACTGAAGAACAAGATTTGCAAGGGAAATAAAAATCTCATGAGCATGACATGAGATTTGGCAAAGATTTCACTAGGGAGGATGATCCTCTGCCCTTTGCAATGTCTTTTGCACTTTCCTATGAAGCATCTATTATTTTCAGCTGTGAAAATGCCTGTCAGCATACTACAGGAATAATAGTTCTGACTGTGAGGGGCAAGTCCTATTAAAATAAAAATAAAGGAGAGACTTATATAAAGAGAGGAAGTAAATTTGAAAAAGATCAGATCCCAAGTGAGACTCTCTGATTTAAATAAAAATGTTATCAGTTATTTCTCAAGTGATAAGAAGGACAATATCATTACACAATTTATTTTCATTTGCATTTCATAAAAAAATTAATCAGAATATAAACTTGTTAAAGTGTTTTCTAATCTGGTTTAAGATACAGCATTGTGAAGTCACCTTTGTTAAAAGAAATATCAGCTAAGGGCAAAAATAGCATTCCTTTATTATTGCCATATACTTACTTGTTGTAGAAGCTTATTTCCTTGATGTTGATAGGTAGCACCTTGATTTTTACTTTCTGGTTGAAATGTATAGAAATTCACTTTTTTTTTCTTTTCCTAAATAGATATGAATATGGACAACTATCCAGCTTGACAGTGGGAGATTTTTATTCTTTTTTTGTTTTGTACACATTTTGTAATTCCAGAAAGGAATAAGACCTCCAAAGTTGGAAATATTTTTTCTTCCCATGGCAAAAACCAGATCATGTATTTAAGACTCTACTGTAGCATAGGAAAACATGATGGTTCCAGACAAACCTATGTATTTTAGAATACACTGATTTCTTCTGCACCAGCTGAACCTCCTGTCACCCATTTTTCAAGCTGCTGGAAGCCTGGGCTTCTGAAATTACATAAAGCAGCTGTGAATAAAGTTATAAATTTAAAATTACTGTATCATAAGTCTATAAATCTCATTTCTACATAGTTGCAAAAACAAATTTTAGATTTTATGTTTTAACCTGGAGCTGAATCTCACCTTTGATTTTTGATAACCTTCACCCTTCTAATTAGTTTAAATATTATTTGAGCTATATATTTTCCCTAAAGTCTCTTAGTAGCTTTATTACTTTGAGTATGTGTATGCTTTCATCTTTATTATATTGATTTTTCAAGTTCATACAAAAACATTTCTGAAATTTGTCATTCTCTTGTTATGAAATGAAGAATATGGTATTATAAAAGAAAGGCAGCAGCACTTAAAAATTCTACACTGACTTGAATATAACCATTGCAATACCTTCACACCCATATATATATATAACTGTATAATATTATGAAGAAAACTGCTCAGGGAAATGTGCAGTATGAAGCATATTTATATCTGTACTGATAAACTATTTGTCTATATTGTTGCAAATGAATTTTCCTGTCAGTGAGGTGCCTTTAGCAGGTCCTCAACTTTCTTACTGACTGTATTCTGTATCAAAGATGTTAAAAAAACACCATTTTCTGTAAAAAAAAAAAACTATGACACAAGAAAAAAATAGGATAAAATGATAAAAATAAAAGATATTGTAAAGATGTCAATAGAGGAAATTATATCCAAATCCACTGGAGTATAAGATAACTTAAAGTAACTTATTTCACTTCTTTTCACAATGGCATTCCCTAGTGCCATAAGTAGAAATTAGAACAAGAAATATTCTTAAGGACCTATCTGAGGGTCTAGCTGCGCTGCTATAGTGCAGAGCAATATTACACCTAACAAGGATGTAGACATAACACAGTGCAAAGCCTAGAAATATTAACTGAAGTCCCAGAGGCATAGTAGATATGACTATATTATTTCCATTTGTGGACCTCACTTATTTGAGAGATGCAGGTGTCCCAGGACACCTCTATATCATTTAGACATAATATGAATATTATTCTGAACTGAGTCTGGAGAAGAGGTTTAAGTGATTTTTCAGCCTCTCAGCTTCTCCATCGGTTTAAATTGGTGTTTATATATGATTCAGAAGAGATTGGGAGGCCTAGATCACTGAAGTATAAAACACTTTGAATGCTGTAGCTAAGTTTGCTATATAATTATATAGTAATTCTAAGGAAAATGGATTTAAAATTATAAGGTCTGAAAATAGTGAGGCAAACTAATGTAGGCATGAATAAGAAAGTTACTTTGATATTATTAGACAATTTTTTTTAATAAATAATTTGAAAGCATCCATGATTTGATAGACAAGAAGTTCTCACTTCTACCTTAATTAGAAATGGTCACTGGCATTTATAAAGTTCAAGGCAATATTCAACTCTATTTGGATGTTTGCATCTCTTTAGATTCACTCTCTCTATTTTCACAGTAGTTTGGACATTTGTAGTAATCACATTGTATTAAAATTCAGCATCTTCTACATAGGAGGGTTGAAATTACTCCACACTCATGGGAAGAGGCAGTTTAAGTGAGTTTGGAAAGAGAATAGAAAGACCACCATCGACATAACTCTTCAGAATAGCTTTTTGACAGAAAGTCAAAAGACTCACCTATGACTTGTGATGTCCTTGGGGCCTTGTTAATATTCCCTGTGCAAATTATCCAAGCAGATTGGAAAACCATTTAGCAGTGTGGGGAACAAAGTGTGTGCGTGACTGAATAAGCATATGGTTTCAGGTTTGGGTCTGACTGAGATGGATCAACCTGCAGGAGAGGTGACAATCCAGGACTGCTCAGAAATGCAGGACTGAACAGACACTTTAGGTACTTGCATCAATCAAGAACACTAACCATTACAAATGTTGGAGTTAAGCTTTCTGACATTGCACAAATGTGTTTAAAGTAGAAGAATCAGTTAGGTCATTGAGTTCAGTCCCCCATAATCAGTAAAAATTTTTAGTTCAGGTAAGTCTGGAGAGCTTGTAAGTTTTCTGAAGATCAGACACCTCCCTTGAGACCCGTGCTGTTGTATGGCTAGTTTTTTGTGTCTCTTAACTACTCATGTTCAGTGAAGGGTTGCTTTAATAGTTCCCCAACCTAGACAGGGGCTACCAATGACTACTGTACTGATAAAAGGCATACATGTTGGTCAGAGAGACATCCTATAATAAGACCTATTTTCCTGCAAGTTGATCTTTTAAGAGAGGTGACGGAACCTCTGACACTTGTGATTTTAAAACTGCACTGAACAAAGTACAAATGAGAATATTCAAAAGAGCAATGCTATCCTAATAGATAAATGGAGCGAGTGATCTATTACATCTCTTTAACCTTCACTGCCATCTGATAGATATTTTAAGAAAATCCTATACCTTCAAGTTTCAACTGAAAGAAACATTGTATTGGAAAAGTTCTCTTGAATTACTGAATCTAGTTTCCTGCTCTTACAGGAAACAGAGTGAAATAAAACCCATTAACTGCTCTCTATCGCAGGAAAAGTGTTAACACATCAGCAAAGAAAACTGTCAAATTTCAACCTTGCCTGAGGCTAGTGGTATTTATAAAAGAAATCTTTTAGAATAAATTTGTCAAACCAACCTAACAAGTTTTAGATCTCAGAAACCTACATAAAAAGCATCATATAGACTTTAGCAGTATCACTGTTCATTAGTGCCTACTTCTACTGTGCTGTATAGAGGAAGCAAAAATATAGCTAGAAAAATATAAATCGGATACTACTGAGATTTTACCATTCTAATTTTACCCATGGCAATACCAATCATTATTTAGTAAAAATTGGTAAATGGTTTAATTTCATGGAAGAACACAGGCTTTTTCTCATACATAAATATACTGAGAAGCACTTTGAAATGGTAACAAAATCATTTAGTTCTCTGCACTTGCCGAGAGTGACCTTACTAAGAAGATATTGGTAAATAAGTCTTGGTGAGCGTATCAGAATATCACTAAATACCCAAACTTGAATGGCAAACCACCTTTAATTGTCACAGAATCATAGAAATCATTTAGGTTTTAAAGGATGTTTAAGATATTGAGTCCACATCAACCTAACACTCGTGAGTTTGCCAATAAACCATGTCCCCAAGTCCAACATCTATACATCTTTGAAACGCCTTCAGGGATGGTGATTCTCTTTTTGGTGAAGAGTTTTGTCCTTATATCCAATCTAAACCTCCCCGGTACAATTTGATTTTGTCCTATCACTTGTTACTTCAGAGATGAGACCAACCCCAATCTTACTAAATACTCTTTTCAGGTAGTAGTAGAGAGCAATAAGGTCCCCCCAAGCCTCCTTTTCCCCTGGCTAAACAACCCTCTCAGTCACTCTTTACAAGACTTGTGCTTCATACCCTTCACCAGCATTGAGATGTTCCAGCATCTCAATGTCCTTCTTGTAGTGAGCGGCTCAGAACTGGACACAGGATTCAAGGTACAGCCTCACCAGTGCCAAGTACAGGAGAACAATCATTGCCCTGGTCCTGCTGGGCACACTACTTCTGATACAGGTCAGGATTCCATTGGCTGCCTTGACCACCTGGGCACACTGCTAGCTCATGTTCAGCCAGCTTTCAACCAGCACCTGCAGTTCTTTTTCCTCCAGGGAGCTTTCTAGACACTCTGCTCCAAGCCTGTAACAGTGCAGGACTTGACACTTAGCCTTGTTGGACCTCATACAATTGGCTTTGGCCTATTGATCCAGCCAGTCTAGATCCCTCTGCAGAACCTTCTTACCCTCCAGCACTCCCATCCGACATGATATTGTCTTTGAGCTTGAGAGGCACTCAGTCCTCTTGTCAAGATCATCAATAAAGTTACTAAACAGGATTGGTGCCAATAGTGAGCCCTGGGGACCATTTGTGACCAGTTGCCCACTGCATGTAGCTCCATTCACCACCACTCTTTGCACTTGGCCATTCATCTCATTTTCGAATGTATTCCTTGACTACTTCACAATCAGCATGGGCCTCTTTTCTCCTTTCAGTCTGGCTTATTTTTCTATGGAAGCAGGTACAGAAACAATTTGACCTATAAACTCTAGAAAAACATCTAGTCCATCACACTTAAAATCTAATTGATAATTTCTAATTAGTAATATTCTTTGGTTTTGGCATCTAAAATGTAGATTCTGAGCTATTTTACAGTTACAAAAGTGGTAAGGTCTGTTGTCATTCTGTTAAGAGATGGGAGGGAAAGAACATGTATCTTATGAACCATCTGATGAGGTGTTACTAACAGAGCAGTCTGTCTTCCTCTCTTTTGAAGAGGCAGTGTAGCCCAGACTAATGTTTTACTGAACACCTGACAGAAGAACATAAATCTCCATTGACTTTCAAGGATTACCTCCTCCAAGCTCAAGAACTGCCTATTCCAACATGCCAGAAATCAAGCAAAGTTAGCAAGACAAATGCATGGATAACCAAAGAGTTCCTAATTAAATTCGTATATAAAAACAAATAAAAGAGATGGAATCACAGGCATGTGGCAGAGGAGCAATGTTGCGATGCTGTTCAGCTGTCCAGAGATGGGTTTAGAAGAGTCAAAGCCCATTTGGAGCTGAACCTCATTAAATTTGACAAGCAAAAATGCAAAGTCCTTATAAGACCCCTGTTGGGGGCCGTTTGCT
>WEIV01024875.1:0-19323 GCA_013390005.1 Calyptomena viridis
ACCTCAGAACTTTTTCACCCTGAAAACAAAAATGAAACTGCTATGAGCAGAAATAAGCTCTAAGCTACTGGTAAAGCTGTTTTCTTTTACTCTTCATGCCAGAAGGAGGACTTACAGCTGCTGTTGCAGGGGTGTGTATGTGTATCACACATCTGACGTCGGGGCGTGTGGAGTAGATGGCCACATGTGGACTGAACCCTACACTGTCAATGCTGAGAGCTGTACTTCCCTGGTCCACCACGTCTCCTAGGATGTTTACTTTTACCTGAAAAAGTCAAACAAACAAGTGATATTAAAAAAATATGCAATTTTTTGAATAAAAAATTAACTTCAATTGTCTAGGAACTACCCTCCCTTCCTTATTTAGTACCAAATTTCCTCCGACATATTCAGGGCTCCGAGCATGAAAAAAAGTGGGAGAGCACCATAAATCTGTTTATCAATAAACCATCCTGCTGCACAAGCCCTTTATATTTGTTGGAAGTCTGGCCATGGAAGAAGTAAGGCTAAGACCCTGATATAACATAGATTTAACTTCAGTGTAGTTGACCTTTCCTAGTTTCTGACTTTCACAAATGAATTTCATTAACATTCCATACATTTTAAATATGAAGAAGATTCAGCCTCTGAGAAATTTCCAGTAAGAATATTAAAATGCATAAAGAATTTCCAATTTTATGGGAACATTAATAATTAGTAGAGCAACAAAAAACAACGGCAGGGTCATATCTCAAGGTATTTTGGTTCTTTTTTGGTTCTTTGTTTGCTATATAATGCTATCAATCTCAATCTGGTACCCCTTTTACCTGGAGGTACTTTCTTCACAGATATGTACTGACATGAAGAACATATGGCAGGTTCTGCACCAAAAGATGTGTGATTTAGCAGCTACCATTGCCTAAATACCAGCCTGTGACTTCACTCAGCTCATTTGTTGGGCCTAGGGAAGATTATTCAACTTTTTTCCTCCACTTAAAAAGAAATGATTCCACTGACACTACTGCTATGGAGTAACTTCATCTGTATTAACACACTGCCAGGTTATAAAAGGTTGCTGCTACACTGAGACTATTTGATGAGCTTCATCAGACAGGAAAACAAAACTTTGCTGCTCTACCTTAAAGCTGAAAACAAAGCAACATAAAGTAAAGCTAAACTCAAAAAGAAATGCTGAGAACAAAGGATGCTAGTATCTAAACAGCTGATCAGCTATTCATCTGATAGGTAAATATTAAAAACAAAAATAACAGCATGATTATAGATTACAAGTTCATTTTAGCAGCCACAGAAGTATTTTAGAAAACATGTTGAGCCTTGCTGGTTATTACAGCAGGTGACTCACGTACCAAATTAGAAGCTGAAGCTTCAGAGAAGGACAGACCTCTTGGAATGATTAGAATATGGTCATGTTCTTTGCTTACTCTGACCTGTAAAGGAGGAAGAAAATGGATTACTGATCTAATTTTTATTCAGGGGGGGAAATAATTTGAATGAATAGGTAAGATTCTAAATAAAACCTTTTATTCTCTGAAACACTTACTGTGATATAGGCATTTGGCAAATGTGCCCACCCAAACAAGTCAGCCAATCTATATAAACTGGCTAACTTGCAACGAGTAAGTTTTTCTCCCTTAACAAATGAGGAGGTATCTATCCCAGGTAGGTCATTGATGGGTGTAATCATTCCATGGCCTGAAAAACAGACAAAAAAAGATGATGGTCAGTTGGACAATTAAATAACTTCTAGCTATGCCATGATCTTCCAGAAGCACTATATTTAAATTGTTAGCACAGCAGTGCCAACCATTGTTAGACTGGAACTTCACTGCTGGGATTTCTAAGGTCATTACTGAAACGTCAGTTACTTTAACACAGTAGGAACCATACCCAAATTTAAGTCTTCATCTCTTTTTTCAGACATAAGATATGTGAAATAAAGGTTTTCACGAGCTCTCTCTTGAATCAATATCCTATATAGGATTGGAACTGTACTTTAAGACATTTATTACTAATGAAGTATTTTTACTTTGGGGTTGTTTTGTTACAGGAGAACACATTCCTTATGGACTTCAGACACCAGTACAGCTAATTTGAAGAGATATCTTAGTCTTAGCACTTTAATTCAGTCCTAATGAAGAAATTAGGATTAGTGCAAGAGTTCTCAAACCCTTAGTCAGAAGGGATCACCTTGTAACAGAGAAATCACAAAGATCAGTTTCTCTCTTTGACTTGTGACTACACAAAAGCACCTTTCTCTCCCTCATGAATGCATGATATATTTTTGACAGCTTACAACCTTTGTTTACAGGGAGAGTTATGATCAGAAGAGATAAAAGCCATTTTGGTTTTCATCAAAAAGGCTGTGCACTTTGAGCTCAGTCACTGCTGTCTCTGGGCAAACTCAGCAGACACAACAGTTGGACACAGAGTCTCAGGAACCAACTAGAGATGTGAACATGAGACTGTGCTCTCTGCTGTTCTCTTCTACTCGTTTTGTTAAATGAACTCTGAAGCACCATTTTGGGACCAATTCTCAAAAAATTATGAATGCTGACAGCTGCCACTGTACTTCAGGCTTGTAAGCTCCCA
The DNA here is from genome assembly GCA_013390005.1 of Calyptomena viridis. NCBI lineage: Eukaryota > Metazoa > Chordata > Aves > Passeriformes > Eurylaimidae > Calyptomena > Calyptomena viridis. Next base: position 2,590 of record WEIV01024875.1, read on the forward strand.
TGTGATGTCCACCCACAGAACTTGAGTCGAACGTTTCAGCGCATCATGACTTGGAAAGAAGAACTTGGGTGTGAATCGAAACATCCCAGTGACATCTCTATAACTAGAGTGCAAACTACAAGCTGTTTTTAACTGTGGGAGCTGTTTGTGTAATGATTCAGTTTGCCAGGGTATTCTTTCCCCCTCAGTTAGTTTTTTTTTTTAGTAACAATTTGTATGCAAGAGTAGAAAAATAAACAATCTAAATGGCAATGTACTTCACATCTCACTTTATGCTTATGTTAATAATAACAACAACATTTTGTTCCCTATTCCAGTTAAAACTTTCATTAGGAAATTATAGAATAACTGAGTATAAGGATCCAAACCATTTTGGATATCATTATACAAATCAAAGAATTTGAGAGAAAGAAGCCTAAAAATGGAAGTTAAGGCTACCATCTGTACTACTTCACAGCTGAAGCAAGCTCTGACAGAATTTTTATTCAAAGAAAGTGGAGATCCCAGCATTGCTGGTGGTAATTAAAAAAAAAAAAGGAAAATTGCAATTGTATGTATAATTCACTTACTGAGTGAAGATGAAGAAAAACCTGTAAAAGTGCTTGCTGTGATGTATTCAGCAATCTGCTGTAATGCAAGAAGTCCAGTGGGGTTATTGCCCTTCTTCATCTGTTCTTGAATAAGGCATTCCAGATCTTCTCTAAAAGCCTGTAGAAACATTTGAGAATCATCAGGAAACCTGGCTTTGATAATCATATTTCTATTATAGGTGGGGCTAGTAGCTTTGCCTCTTACTAATGTTACATGAAACTTCCCCTTACACCCTGTTTTTAGCTGCTTATAACTTTGCCAGACTTTAACCATTCAACCTAAACTTTGTATGCTAAACATTGACAATTTGAGGAGCAGAAAGGAGGAGTTTGGTCACAGAGGATTAACAATTTCCCAGTACAACACAAGACAAAACATATTTTTGTAGATGATAAACATTTGTATCAATAATTAAAGTGTCGTCCATATTTGGAAGAGGTACTTGAAATTTGATCAGGATGTGTTGCTTTTTTGTTTTATTAATGTAATCCCTCTGAAAATCCATCCAAATTTTGATAACGTTATAAACAACTGGAAAACTGGAACTTATCCATGCTCAAGTATTATCACAGGCATGCAAAAACTAAAAAGAATGCTGGGATGCTAACTCCTCTCTATTTCTTTCCTCCTCCCAAAGGGAAAAAACCTCCCATCTTTTCCTAAATAAAATGTCTGCAAGCCCAAGAGATGAACTCTTGCAGAATATATAATAAGGCTTTCATAGTATCAAATTTAATATACTATGCACTGTGGACAAAGCCTGTTCCTTTGAGATGATGGGCAGGTTATCCTCTATCCACAATAAATGCCTGTCCTAGGACTACTGCAGTCCTGACGTTTCCAGACTAAGTAAATTCCATTCTTTCAAACTTCCATTATAGGTTACGTTTCCTATCCCTTTCATTATTTCTTGGCAGCATCTTCCAGCTTTTGTCCAAACTAGAGGTACCCAAAGGTGCACACAACACGAGCTGAGGTGTATTGAAAACACTCTTGCCAGTTCATTCCCCAAAAGATATTTGGTGTCTTTATCACACAGCTGGCTCCCATTATAACTCCAGGCTGTTCCCTGTATGTAACTGTTCCTTTCAGTTTCCCTACCTTAGCAGAGTACTTGCTCCCAATTAAAAAAAGAAAATAGTTCTGTATGACAAATGTAATTTCTTCACTGAATTTTAATTCAGTCCTTCAAGACACCCACTTGGTTGGGTAAAATCCACCAATCTCATAACAGTCTGGTACAGAGTGCTACTGGACCAAAAAAACCCATCCTCTAGATACAGCCTCTCAGTTGGACAGTTGAGCCTCCATAATTGTACTTTAACTGCCAAGTGTTCAGACACCCATGCTCTCCTTAGAATCATTTTATCACGACTGTGTGTACCCCAGACTTGCCAGATTTCCACAAGTTCGGCCTCTAAATATTCACAGTGACTGACTCCACAGCAACTGTTCAGGGATCTCTCAGTGCAGACCACACTACACCCATGGCATCCCCCAAACAGCTGAACAAACTCTCACCACAGCCTGAAGATGCACAGGCAGAGTCAGATTTTTCTCTCTAGTGGCTGCTGTAGGTAATATCTGTGCAGCTGGTGAAAGGAGCAGATGAGGAAAAGGAAACTAAAAACAGGGAATCAAGTGAGGAAAGGAGAAAAGTGGAAGTATGGGAGGTGCACCAGCACTGAGAGCCTGTTAGGATCTGATGGGAGGCAGTTATGGCGAGGTAACTTCCAGAAGGTTAAAACAAGGAGATGTGTAAAACAGCAAGTGGTTGGAGAAAACATCCTGACTTTCATCCTTTATCTATCAGCAGATGATGTGAAACCCAGTCCCTTCAATCCAATTCAGCTTCGAGGAAGGCCATCATCCTCACACGTCCCAATGGGAATGTGGATGTCTGGACTGCTGGAAGTTAACACAAGCAAGGGACATGTCTTTCACCCTGTTGCACATAGATAATAATCTTTAAGCACAGATACCTTGTCCCTATGCCTCATTTGGCACACAGTGGCTTGTTCTCACTAGAAAGGCAAGTCAGTATTTTTTTCTCCTCTCATGGCTCAGCATGTGGGCCTTGGCCTTTTGTGCAGGCTGCTCATACTCTGCTGAGGTGACGATTACTATTTATCTGACAAGATTTTCTCTGGGCAGATAATTACTGTAAATCCAAGTGCTTCACAAACATTAACTCACTAATTCCCAAAAAGTGCCTTTAAGATGCAGCAAGGCCCTGTTGTCATTTCCACAGAATGCCAGCAAGGAGGTCAAGGTAAGGTGCATCCACCAACTTAGGATGTTCATTCTGAAAGGTCCAGAGCCCCATTTGCAAAGCACTGGACAATAAGTAGCTTCTTACTTACACAAAGCACAATTTTCAGTGAAAATTCAAGTGCAGCACTGAGTGTCTAATGCACTGCTGTTCCTCAGGATATCAAGGGGGATACACAGAAAATCACGGTTTGAAAAATGGGAAACAGATGATTCAGCTTTGCCCATGACAGCCTGGTTTAAATCCTTGAGACTGGTTAGTATCTAAATCTGAACATCTCTCACCAAAGTGATTTTGAATGAAAATCAGATGCACATGATTTAAACAATCCCCTGTAGAAGACAAGGATTTTTTCACATAACTAGAAGAAACATTTTCATGGTCAAACAGCTCACAGGGCATAGAAAAAGGAGCCAAGGTTCAACCTTTATGTTTTACCAAAAAGCTTGGAAGTGAAAAAACGTAAAACAACAGAGGTACTTCCTTGGCTCTTTGCACATTACATCCCTCACATTAACAAAACACACAAAACAGACTTTCAGGCACCAGCCATCCCAGCACGGGCTTGCTCTTCTACTGATGTTTACCATGAGGAGATGGTTTTATGTCACTTTCTACTTCCATTACCATGATCTGTTAAGATTGCAAGACAATGAGTGGCCAATGTATTTCATCAAGGAGCTATACTTATTTTCAAATTCTGTCATTCCAAGATATTCAATTACTTCTCAGTTACTCTTGAAAGAGGTCCCCTGCAAGACAGCTTCACCATTTCATACTCTGCAAGGATGAAATGTTCTTTCAGCCTTGTTTACAATATGTATATAACGAAGCAGCACATTTGCAGTCTCCTGGGGGCCTTGTGGAAGACAGAATTAATGAAATTCATGGAAGCATTTGCTAGGGAGGAGATGGAGAAACACAGTTATCTATATTATATTAAATCATTCCCACTTCAATTCAACAAGGACCATAAAAAGATATGCAAAAACATTCACAGTAAATTCTTATTAGTTATATTTAGACTTCTGGGGGTTTTATAACAATGTACAAGTAATATTATTTCTATAGCAGAAGAAAAGGTATTATAACGTATTTTGGGCAATTTTTTAATAGAAAGGTATTTTAGTCTATTTCTTATTGTATTTTTAATTATTTTTCTTTTTGATCATATTGTTTTCATTCCTCCAAGCTTAGTTTTGCTCTTTGATGCTAACAGTAGTATGTTACACACTGGCTGAGATTACTCAAATGAGGATTTAGTGTTGTATCAACAATTCTGATAAACCAAACAAGCAGCTTCCCTTAAAGATAACTCTAGAAATAACAGAAGATAGGTAAGAGCCAAGAAAGTAGGAAATATGGAGGTCTGGGATGAGCTGTAAACCAGAGATGAGAATATGCATGAAGTGCATAAAATCAAATATGCAATTTATCCACACACCACTGAGTAGTGATCCTTTCTAGCAGCCTTCAGACTCATGCACATTCCTCCATTTACAGTTATTAATATTTCAATACCTTTCATTCACTGTTACAATCCTTTAAAACCTAAAAAAGTCTGTATGTCCTAGATAACAATCCCATGTGTGTGCATACAACCTTCCTCTATTTCTGATAATTCCAATGGGCATCATCTTCTTCTGGTCAATAATTTAACTTAAATATTAGCCATTAAATGAACGATATTTATTGGATATTTATTTCACTGTGCAACACTGATTTCTGTAAAACCACTACCTTGCAGGGCTCTTGTTCTGGATCTGACCTGTTCAGCAGCAGAAATCTGCTTCTGAAAACCTAAATAGAGCCTGGAGACCAAGTGGTTTATTTTTGCTTTAATTCATGAAACTGTATAGAAAAAGATATATATATATATGGCACTACACTGCAACTGCCCACAAGTGATCAAGTAAAAGCCATACTTTAGAGAGATGCTTTCAAAAAGATGACAAATATGCTGCTCAGATGCAAAGCAGGTATTTTCAAGCAGAAAGGTCACTGGTCATTTCAGATGTAGTATTTGACAAGAAAATGCTGACAAAGGAAAAACTGTACTGCCAGATGAACGAAAAATTATGTTATTCGGCTGTAAGCTCAGCATTGCTCAATCAAGAGAAAGTTTCAGCTCTTGGATTTAAATAGCTCTTTGGGTTTTTTGTTTGTTTGTTTTAAACCACTATAACTTTAGACATAATTTGATAGAGTAAGGGCAGTGACCTTTTACAGCAGGGTACCCAAAGCGAGAAGCACGGCACCATGGCTGTCCATGATCCCGCCAACACAGATGCACCACTTCTGGATTCCCTGCTGTGCCCACACCAATGCCACAGCAAGGCTGTTGGCTGGATAACCCACCCTGCCATAGCTAAGAATCGTTTCCTGTTTGCACAAGCATCCTTCTGCTTTCAGTGAGTTCACCTGCCCAGCCAAGATCTGTGTCCCCCCTTGTTTGTACTGAAACAGCACTCCAAGCACCCTGCTGAAAGTCTGCACTGGGAGCAGCCTGTGGTATGAAAACTGGGCCCATGACAGCTACTGGAAAGAGGTAAAGCCATGTTTCACACCAGATGCACAACTGGGAGGATACTGAGCAGAGCTGTTATTCACCTGGCAGCAGCAGACCCCCACGAGAGCAGCCTGACCTTGGTGAGCTGCAAGCTGCTGCTCTGCTCCCATCTCACCCACCTTCTCAGTGCCACTCCACCACCTTGCTGAGTTTTCCCCACAACTCACCAGTAAAAATAAACCGGGCAGCCAAGCCTGTTCTTAAAACTGTTTCTAGAACTCCACTCTTTCCAAAACTGCAGTCAGATTTTTTATACCAGCCTAGACAGCCTTACACAGTACTGCAGTGGCAGAACAGACAGCTTTTCTTGATGGAGTCATTAGTAGCATGATTAGGTCAAGGTCTTTCTAATATCATAAAACTACTTGTCCAGAAATATCTGCAATCATCTTCCAAATACACATCATAAAAAACTCAGGCAGTTCAGATCCAAGAATCTTTCAAGTTAGATCTGACACATCTCTCTGAAACTCAAGAATGAAGTTACAAGCCTTAGTTCTGATTAATTTACTTCCATTTTCTTTCAGAAGGAAGTCAAAGTGCGAGCTGACAGTGTAAAACTGGGCTTTTAAGAATCAAAGCAACATTTGCATGTGCCAGTTGACAACTGATATTTTTTAGTCAACATATGCAGAAAAACTAGAATAACCAACTCACTAAATAACCTATTTTACATGGATACACACATAGATAGCACAGAATAATTATGTTGCTAAAAAATTTCATATTAATCTCTTCATCTTGGTAGGCAACACTCTGAGGATGCTAAGAAATACAAGGGCTTATAAGTATTTTGACTCTCTATGCTTTTTCTTCTTTGTTGATCACTGATTTCTCCATGCATCCACTCAAAAGAAGCAGAAATAAAACCATAAAGAAAAAACCAATGGTATACAGCCCATCTACAGACACTCCACACCATCACAAACCTTTAAGATGAGAAAGCATTATCTCCAAACAGTTTGATATGTCATTCTACAGGTAAGTAGCTAAAAAACATATGTGAGACTCCTGTACTTCATAGCAGTGCTTAGAAGCTGCAGAAAATTACACGAAACTCCTTCACCATTTTCACCTTCGCCCATTTTGATTTGAGTTTATCTATCTTAAAGCCATTTTTAAAAAGTGTATAATTCCACTTATCTATGCTACGTATAAACGCACCCACACAAGAGCCTCTAAGCCAAACCTTCGCCAATTGAAGAAAAGTTTCAAAACTTAACTGGTATTTTGTTCTCGAGAGCGAAGAGACGTTAATTTTAACTCCTTTGCTGTAAGCACAGCTGCCCGTGCAGAGGAAGACCTTCACCCAAACAGCAGATACAGCTCCTAAGGCTGCTTCAAGACTGGAGTTTAGATACAAACAACCGGTGCCCTAAGTGGAAAAGGGTGGAGCTGGTCACAAAAAAACCGCCAGTGAGTTAAGGCTGGCGGGGAGAAGATAAGAGACACAAAAAGTGTTTGTTAACGCCGTGAAAAAGGAAAAGAGGGAGGGGCTTCTGTGTTAAGACAGAAGGAAATGGACTCAGTAATAAATACAAGGAATTAGCTAAAGTTATAATAATCTCTTCACTTGCAGTGAAGCATGAGGGTACCTGAGCTGGATTTAGTGTCTCAACTGAGAGCAAAGCCTGTCCCCACACAGAGCTCAGCCTGTGCCAGTTTTTCCGGCTCCTCCAACTTGGTACACACTGACTTTCCTCTGTGAGCTGAAGTGCTGTGTTTACTCCTGTGATAAGCAGCCTAGACATACCCTATGATTACAGCAAAACCTGTAATCTGCACCAAACTCCTTTGCAAAGCCCATCTCCAGCACCAGCCATCCCCACGCTCACACAACTGCTGCTGTGAATGGAGTCTGGGTCCCGCCCTTGTGTTTTCTCACACTATGGATTTGCTAGGTGGAATATAGCCACTGAAATTCAAAATGCTAGAAGAAATCTAATTTCAGCTCGTCAAGGGTCTCACACATTTTTGAGCATCATTAACTTTTTTCAGTAAGCACAGGAGTAGGAAGGGTGGGAGCACATGTGGTGTTGATACATGAGGAGGGATGGCAGGCAGGGCTCTTCAGGGCATTCTGGATGCCTGTGCTCCTGTAGCCAGGGAGGAAAATCATCAGTCATGACTTTCCATGGTTTTCCAGGCACTGTTAAGAGTCTGTTAAGGAATATTTAACTGCCAAAAAAAGCCAAAAAACCCACCCCCCCCAAATCTTAGCTGAAAAAGCCCTTTTAATCATTCTTTTTGACTTGTACTTTACCTGCAGTGGAAACCCCTCTTCCTGCTCTCATCAGAACAAGCTGATGCCTTTATTGGACAGAATCTACAAGACTAGTAAATGAAAGAAAAAGAGTGGATTTTCTTACAGTGCATTTTATATCTCCTTATCACTTACCCAGGAAAATAATTCCGATCAAGCTGCTATTTACAATTAATAACTTCAACTGCACAAAGGATCCCGGAAGAGTCAGCACACAAAGGAGTATGGACCTGATTGTTTAATGATTTCAATAATCTAAAGAACATGGCACCAGAAGTACAACAGAATCTGTAGGTAACCCCCAAGATGATGAGAACACAAACTCGAGCAGTTAACGACCAGCAGGAAGATTAGAAATATGGCTATGAAGGAAAAGATATCAATTTGGAAACTGTTGGTATTTGTATCTAATGAAATCCACAGTTCAAACTAAATGGAAAGCAGCAATATGGAAATAAGAGAGGAGTGAAAGCAACCCATTTTTAATGTAAGGAAGCAGAGAAATACTCACTGCACTTATGATGCAGGACATGGGTGTGAACTGACCATGCACTGTCACAGCTAAAGAAATGGAAGTCAGGCAATGGAATTTCCTGCGTCCTCACTGAGATCTAGTGGATGGCCTTGGTTTAAGAAAACATTACTCTGAGCACAAATTCCCTCCCACTTAAAATGTTGTGACAGCTCAGAGGGGATCTTGAAGGGACATTTTTTGGTATGTCTATGTCTTAAATAACACGCCAAGTTGAGCTCATGTCTTCCAGTGAGCAAAATGCTGCACAGGTCGTATGACAAAGGCGTGTCATTAAATGAGCTATTGCAATGAGACAAGAGTCTTAACTCCCCAGCAAGAAATCAGGAAGATGTCAGAGAACACAAAAGCCAGAGCAACGAGCTACAAGGTGAGAGGCCTGCCCAGTGAGGAGGTCCCCAGGTGATGTACAAGGTCATGAGCCCTTCGTGGCCAAAGCGTGAGGCTTCTGAGGGATCTGAAGGGCTTTTGAACTTGTGAGAAAAGAGCAGTAGAAGCCAAACCATATGAGGAACTGAAAGGACTTTGATATTTTTAAGAAAATAAACTGCCCCAAAAGGGAGTGGTATTACAAAAATACTGGATGTTCACTTACAAACAAAGTAAGCTAAACAACTGCAAAAGCTGGAGAAAAAATAAATCAAATCATCCTTCATCTCTGTCCTGATAGTTTGAAAATAACACAGTTGGAAAAAAAAATCAAGTGTGGGTGGGATTGCTTGTTTTTGAGGAGAAAAATCTGCCTGCATGCTAAGGCAGACCTCTGAATAGATGAGTTGCTAAGCTGGATAGTTATCTCCCCACTTCTTTGGGCAAGACCAGCTAGAGTGGGAGGCAGGGGGTGTGTGCATGTACAAGGCAGGAAGGAAGAGAGGCACAGGAGAGAAGAACATTTTTAACCTCAGCATAAACCCCCATGATTTTGCAATCTGGGTGGATAGACCTGAGCCAGTGCCTTCATGCAATGGCAGTGACAAGCCAGAACCACCCCAAACACCCTGCAGAGTCATGATGGGCTGATAGACACTCTGTATATCCAACATGGAATTAAAGCAGAGCATGAGGAGATCCTGCCAATACAGTGCTCAGCTTAAGAAAAAAAAAAGCTACAAATAGCTGTGTTTTATATGCAAAAATAGCAAGCACACATTCAATGGGTCTCAACAAGCCACTCAAAATTTTCACTGGTAAATTCAAAACATAAAGCTGGGCATTTAAATTCCAATAACCAGGCACTTTTATGTTTACATAAAACAGCTGTTCAACTCATCACTTCATACACAAATTTGACTACTCCAGTTTCTCCTTACATCAGTAAAAATAATGAAGTGTATCTCATATAACAGCTTATGTATAAAAAGGGATCCTTTACCCTTTCACCTTGACCTGTCACTTTCCTTTAAATACAGTGATATAAAGGAGATGTCAGGTACTCCTCAGTGCAGTTTAAGCCATGATCCTAATTTCCTGTTAAGTTACACACACTATCCTGTTAGCTGAAGCCTGCAGTTACCTTTCCTGCTGGCTGGACATTTGTTTCACATGGTCTCACTGCACGGGAAGCAGCGTGGCACTGCTGCCTGCCTGCAGAAACACACACCCTCTCTGGATGCTGCAGGAGGGTTGTGGGCATCTTCTCCTTTCTGTATGTTCATTCAGCTCCTCAATGCTGAACTGATTGTTCAGTCTTCACACACACCATATCTGCACAACCACTGCCTCTTGTTTTTTTGATTTTATTTATTTTATTTATTATTATAAATAAATTTTATTATTCATTATTTTATTTATTTATTTATGTATTGTTTGTGGGTTTTTTAAAAGTTTCTGGTTGCTATGGTGAGGGCATCAGAGAAATGCTAGAAGGAAATGAAGGCCAGAAGGACTTGTAAACCATAACTGAAACTAGGGGTTTGATGGTACAGCACATAAATGTTTACTCTTTGAAAGACAAAGTTAATCTGCGCATCAAGCAACATATGACTATTTAACATACAGACAAAACCGTTTTTAATTACAGAGTTAAGTTGGAAAATATAAAAAACACACAAAAAACAACCAACCCATCTTTTAAAATTTCGTGTACATTACAGGGCAAGTATCTCAGACCCAATAAACAAATTATTCCACTGCAGAAATGTAGTACCTTTCCATTAGAAATAACTACATGCTACCTGAATCTCCTGAAAGACTTTACTAAAGTAAACCTAAATGGTTTTATCCTAAAGGCTGACCAGCAGTACCTCTGGATGCCTTCAGGCTGCTCATACCCAGCTGATATTAATTTCTTTCCACTTTTCTAACAGACACAGAAGAGCAAGCACGTGCTATCAGATTCTCCAGGCTCTCAGATGTTCATGGGCTTCATGCAGTATCAGGCAAACACATCTGAGAACTCACTGATAATGTCAGGACAGCCTCCATGGGCAATGGTTGTAAAACTCCTGTGATTTGTTTAAGGCTTATTATAAACAGACTAAGACATTAGCAAACATCAGAGGTAATGGAAATAGCTTTTCAGTAGCTTTTATATTATTTAATTTAGGGAAGGGAAATTGCACATCAGAGGGGAGTAGTCGGAGTGCACACTAGTATGTTCACCAAACAGCACATCAGAGAGATGCAGCAGTTTGATGTCTGAAGATGTCTGGTCAGGGCTGTAGCCCTTACAATAACACGCACTGAACAAAACATATTGTGGTTCCTGAAATATATTCTCTGATTTATTTTCTTGCTAAAGGATTTAGATTTTCCTACTTGAAAGAAAGAAAAAAGCCTGTTAATAAAAACAGATTAAATCAGTACGTAAGCTTCCTATTGTATGACAGTGATTAACCCTTTAGTTTTGCACCTTTGCTTGGAAAAAGTGCACATTCAAAGCTCACCTCAAGTCCATACATGCTTGTGCATTTTTAAGACAGCTACTTCTTTGCTACATACACCTCATATTTACTAATACTTGCCAGAAGGTGAGTCAATTACTATTTCTCTGATCTGAATCCATATATCAAGGCTTGGTAAAGATACAAGAGCATGTATCTAAGCCCAGGTGAAGATTTACCAGCAAGCAAGCTCCTCTTCTTTAGAATGTGTCTAATAACCTCTCTCTTCTTCTAAACACCTTCAAACTACATCCTCCTTGTCAGCTGGAATAATCCAGAAAAGCAACAAAGTTCTATGAAAACATCTAGAGCAATGTAATTCTGCAGCTACAGAACAAAGACACTATGCACAATACTCATCAATCAATCCTGAACCTGTGTTACACAGACTGGTAACAGGAAAAACACTTTCTGAACATTTTGTGACAAATTTTAAATTCAGTAGATCAAAGTAACTGTTTTCAGTCCTCAATCTCAAGAACAGTATGGCACATGGCACCTGGAAGAAATACTGCACCTTCCATCCCCAAATCAGTTACGAAATTTGTTTGATGGACTTTTGGTTACACATACTGTATGAAAAACGCTTTTATTTCCTCACACAAGAAAACACAGCAGGGTTCCTCTAAATTTTCTGTATCAAGGGAGAATAAAAGAAGATACTGGAGGGAAAATTGCAGTTCAGACAACTCCTCTGTGCCTGATCACACACTCAGGTCCCACATTCTTGTTTCTCCCTGAGCCAAGCAGGCAGCAGGCCCCTGGCTTATTTGGACAACTGTTCCCTTACACAACAAAAACTTGCAACTTATTGACAGCTCCAAACAGTCACTTTCCAAAAAGTGCTGGGCTCAGCTTCTCTTGCAGCAGGACACTAACAGCAGCCCAGCAGCATTTTGTCTCTCAACCTTCTATTAAAACAGTTACCTAAACTCAAGGGTTGCCCCTCTTCATACCACTTTCCTAAAATCTGCATGCTGACACTGCATCTATTAAAAAAACCCCACAGAGGCTGCAGCAAAGGGACATTAATTACATCTGGCAGACTTGGCAAAAGGTGCCCCAAAATGTTAATGAAATAGTTATGCTCATCAGATTCAATACTGGCATCAAAAGGACCCAAAAATAACATATATACAAACCCAAACAAGATCTCTCTAATTTATTTTTATCTTTTAGGCTAAAGATTCAACCTTTGCTGCGAGTCCTGACTGTTTATAATGTGAATATTTTAATAGGAAGTCGTAGACTCTGATCACATTTTACAACTGAGTGTTTAACAAAATCATCATGATTAAAGCATTATGCAATACCTTCTTAGAGCATTTTCTTTATAAAAGAGCCTGGCTGTAAACCCAAGCTTGCACAAACTGACTTGAAAAATAATAAATTCCTTAGTCAACAGGTTCGCATTATACTCAAAGCAACACACAGATCCAAGAGACACTCCAGGACAACACTTTAGGAAACAATCCTGTTATTCATGGATGACTATAATGGAGTGATTACTAACAGCTGTTTGCAATCTTATTACATATGGAAAAGCTTCAAAAAGTTACAGAAGCAGCACTCCAACTTACAGAGGAACTGAAGGATCTGTAAAGGTACTTAACCCCTTCCCAGTCCCCAGTATCCTCATTACTTGACACCCCCACAGGCTCACCCTTACACAGGCTTTACTTGCTCCCTATGGCTTCAAAATACTCAAGGCAACAGTATTGCTTTCCAGTGTATTTATCAGGTTAAACCCAAAGAATACAGGTATTAAAATATAAATTAAAACCACTATGAGTATGGTTCAATAGATGTAATAGTATTATATGTAGCCTACCCAAGTACTGAACTGCCACGACCAGTAGATGAGAGGTAATATGGCCAAGTACAGGTATGATCACCCCAGGAACATACAAAGAACATATAGACATATAGTCCAGCTTTTAAATAAACTTAACCCAATTATAAATGTTAATGAAAGCATTCCTGATGCAAATGTTAGGTTAATATTCAAACTCAGAAAGCAGAACACCAAGTAATGCCCTAATTTGTTCCTATTTGACCGATGACTCCTTCACTCTCTTTCTTGCCCCTAAGTTTTAATTAAGTACCCTGCAGCCAGCTACATCTTTTTGTAATACTGCAATGAAGCATAAGAATATAAAAGCACCAGGAATAAAAACAACACAATAAAGGCTGCTTGTTCACAGACAAAACATTATGCAAACAAAATGCAGGATAATCTGTTTAGTGACTCTTCTTAGGAGATGGTCCAGAGATATTCTATCTAGCTGTGACACAGATTTCTAAGTCTCCAAAAATAACACCCTTTCCTTTGTATCCCCCCTTAATGGCACTCACAGGGCTCTGCAGGATCTGAGTGACCCTCTTCCTTTGCTCCATCATATTGAAGTCCTGCCTCAGGTCAGGGGACATGTTTCTCTCCCGGAGATACTCCGGGTCATTCTCATTGATGCGATCGAAGTACCGCTCTTTGTGAGGCATCGTGGCTGGGGGGGGAGTAGTGATCACCACCTGACTGGCATCAGAACTCATGCTTCAGCAGTGTGGAGGGCAGGCTTCACCTGAAACAAAGGGAGAAAGAGGGAAGAGTGATTAACAATTCAAAGGAGGAAATTGCATGTAATTCCAAGTCTGGACACAATTAATATTCTTTTTCACCTCTGCAGAACATTATCTGAAATGAAAAGAGAACAAGTGAAAAACTTGTTCATAATTGGAAAACTAAGGAAAAATTCTAGAAAGGTGTTTAAAAAAAATCAGTAAATTCTCTGATAGTGCGTAACCACCTCTATTCAAGTTAAAATAAAACCCCAAGAGCACACAATTAAGAATGAGATTTCAAATGACCATTATATATTTTATGGCAAACTTTCCTGTATCATTTTAAACGGCACTTCTCACTCCCCAAGTTTTTATACAGCTCTCCTTCCTGAGCTGTTCAAGCAAGCACACTCAGAAGACAAAGCCTCTGTTTAATATCTGCTCAGAGTTCATCTCCCAACTCGAAAGAAGACATTCCTCAATTACAGCATTTCCAAAGCATCTCATAACCCCGGCTTAAAGACAAGGCATCAGGCTACTCAAAGACCACCAGGGAATTTCTGCAGAGCTCCAGCTGGTGCCTGCACTTCCAGAAGAACCTTGGAGACAACTGTAGAGAACGTTGTTTTACCTTGGGTTACACAGGATTGAGGCTATATCCATGGCAAATAGCTTTTCTCCTTTTGTAAGCAACTGTATGCAAAGATTCTCACTGAAGCTCATTACCTTAGGAAAAAAAAAACCACCCCCAAAACTTTCATGTCTTGGTAGAAAGCTTAAAACCTCATTAAATATTTCTGATAAGCATTTGTAAACACAAACAGAACTGGATCAAAAGCAAAGAAGCAGACACCTGCATTTTCATACAAGGAATCAGGCTCAGAAGCACACTCAGGAACACCATTCCTCAAAAGGCTACTGAAGAGGGACACTTTCTCAGGTTTGAGGAACAAAGAGGAACAAGATTTGAAGGAAGATATAGAGCATGATGAAAAAACACATTTTAACATGCAAATATCCACATTCAGTAGTATATGTAACATAAAAATATTTGCATGCAAATATATTTGGAATGTAGATAATTCACATCTTCAGAGAAAAAAAGCCAAAGTGTTAAACAGTGTGTTTGACATTATGGTATCAGTGGTTCAAAGTGTTTAAAGTGCCCTTGCTCTGTGGCACAGTTCACCCATCCCTCATTTGGGTCACTGCAAATACTGTTTGGAGTACTCTGCAAACAAGGAACCAACGTGGAGCGTCTAAACTGCTTCAACTATGATCTCACTTATTTTCCAGATGAAACACTGGGGAGCCCTGTAAAAACCAGCTCCAGCAGCCCAAGCCCTCCTCCTGCCTGCAGCAAGTCCTTTCAGTCCTTGTGCTGCACCCTGTGCTTCTCAGCCACGCCACAGAGCAGGCTGGCAGGAGGATGCAAATGGGTTTTCAGCCAGTTTCCCACAGCGATTCCCAAACGGCTTTGCTGATGTACTGCAAGGGAGAGTGCAAAGATGAAATCCTGGGGCACTGCAGCCCTGAAACCAAGTATGAAACCCCAGACAGAAAACAAGACAGATACCACCTGCAGAGCTGGGAAACCACTAGCAGGTAAAAGCCAAGAAAACCATGTCTGATTTTCTTGTAAATTTGGGATCGAGATGAAATACAACAGGTTGTAATTGGTTTTGTTCCCCTCTTTTTTGTTTTGTTTCTGAGAGACACACACACGATCTGGGATGCAATGTTATCCAGCTGCACATGCAGAGCTCCCAAGAGGTACCTGGCATGCTGGATGAACATACCATGTTCTGGGATGTATAATTCACATCCTGGAGACCAGCTCCATAAACTGTGATGGCTTCAATCCAGAGGCTGTGGAAACATATCGGTGAGTTTTGCATTTGCTGCTCGAGTGCAAGATGAGTTCATTCAGCATTTTCTGACTGACCACTGGGAAGCCTGGTATGTGTGATCTGTTTGGGGATGCTGGGGAGAAGACAAGGGGCCTGCGTCAAGGAAGTGAGGGTTTGGGAAAATCTAGTAGAGCTATAAAAGTAGCTTAAGTTTTTCTAAAGCATTAACTATTGTCTTTCCCAAGTGGGAGCACTGAAGCAGAAGGATAAGCCTCTTTTGATAGTGTCTGGGGATATGATCACTGCTCAGCTTAGAAGAGATATGTTATAAATGTAATCATGTATTATGTCTCCAGTCCTGCAACCTGTGTGTATCTCAGCCTTCCCCCCCGCCCCCCTCCCCAAAATGGTGAGGTTTAAGAAGAAAGAGAAAGAAAGCATCAGGAGAGAACACAAGACCTTGAGCTCACTCAACAAATGCCACAAGGTATGAACAGCTTGAGACCAGACCCATCAGCCTACACTGTTGTCCATCTGTGTTGGGCTACGAACCTCCATCTGAGCACCTGAAGGTAACTGAAAGCAGTTTAGAAATGCATATAGCAAGAACCTTGCTTGAATTGGTGACCTGCTGTGACTCCTGCTCTTTTCTTCCTTTCCAGGACCTGTCTTATCTGACTGGTTTTCTCCCTAAAATGCTCCTGAATCCTGTGAACCCCAAGTAGCAGAATTGCTCAGCTGCTGATCCACTCAGTTGACTGGACCAACTACACACATATCTGAACTTCAAAACACATTTATTGTTATTATTTTAGGTTTACAGGACATAATTAGTTCAAGTTTACTTTACAATTCACTCTTACAGTGACAGGAAAGCCCATTCATCTGTAAAAATGACAAATGTGGCTGGCAATACCTAAAATCCATAAAAGAGATTCTTCGAATTGCTTTGGACTTTATTTTTCCTCTTTCCTTTCAGCCTGGCTTGTTACCTCTAGCCATTAAGATTATAATATTAAAATCCTTGTAGTACGAAGTCCTCTCCGTTACTGAACATAATATAGTCCAGTTGTTCTTATTAGGTCTGGTTCAATGCCCGCTCTGTTGGGTCCAGCCTGACTCTCATATAACCCCTACTGTTTCCAGAAAAATTTTCAAACAAATCAGCCATTCTTTTATTATTTATTTGGATCTTCCACTGATTTTTTTTTTTTTT
>WEIV01024875.1:19343-51075 GCA_013390005.1 Calyptomena viridis
TTTTTTTTTTTAAGAAAGGGGACATTTGTTAAAAATGTGATTAGCTTTTGGGATCAAAAAATCAGTACCTCCATCTCAGCATAGAAGTGGCAACAACAAAGAAGTAAGTATTTACAGAAAATCCAGATCTATGAATTGTGACAGAGGGATCCTTTTCCCTCTCCTCATTTTTTTTTTTTTCCTAGATACTTCTGCCTAGAAGAAATATCAGCTTTGCTGCAAGGCTACTTTTGGCTTCCACCTCTTCACATTTATGAATTATAGAAAGCGAGGCCCCACCTTTCTCAGCAGTACTAGCTAACATTTCTTCTGCATGCTCCAGAGTTGTTCCAGAGACTGAGGCACAGGCAGAAATGAGAGACCCTATAGCAACAAGACACTTTAACTATACTGGTCAGAAAGGACAAACATACACAGATAAATCAAACATAAACCAGGATGTGACTCTGTCCTGGTGAGAGAATTCACTCTTGCTCAGCTGAGACACACATTTTAGCTCACTTTTTGGCCTAAGGTGCACATGCTGGCATGCTAAAAAGAGACTCAAAGCACACAGAAGAGCAATTTTCCCATCTACAGTTCAACTGCTCCAATAAGGCGCAAAAGAAACTAACAGGAGCAAATCAGCATGGATAAACTTTTGTTACACAGAATCTTCATCTGCTGAAAACACTTTTAGTGACCTGTGAAACAAAGATGCCCACAAGCTCTTCCTACAATGTAACTTGTCAATCTAACTCAGCTTCTCCCTTCCAGCTCTGCTCTCCTGGTTCCTGCTGAACTCAATTCTGTTACAAAAGAAAACAGGTCGTGTCCTCCCATGCTTTGATGCCTTATGTAGCTCATGGGTTTGGCTTCCATATCCTGTTCTGTATCTTATACCCGTAACTGGGCTACAGAGAGAAAGTAGAACATCCCCCCGCATCAGGAAGCTGTGTATCTTTCTACTTAGGAGTAAGTTTCATTTAACAAAAGCTTCCAATTAATTCCAGGAACTTGGAACTGTTGATTTTAGGTTGCAACATTACATCCTGAGCATGCCCATCCGACACTTTGTAAAGTCTAACTAACGTGCTGTGCTGCTTCTGTTGCAATAACTATTTTCGGTTTCAAATCACAAAACCAGCTCAAAAATAATAATGAGATCAGAGAAACACAGAGTACTAAGGAAAAAAAAAGTGCAGGAGACTAAATGTGAGGACAATTTATCTTGCCAAAGAACCCCCCAGAAAGCACTGACTTGATATATTTATATCTTTCATAATATACTGAGTGCATATAAAAATAAATACCACCATAAGACAGGGTAACAGAAAAGGGATCAAATCATTACATCACCTAGCAACGGAACATTAACCTACCTTTTATGCTGATTTTTTATGGCTGGTTTCAGACATCTCCATTTTCTCTATGCAGTACAATCCATCTTATTGTGAGTTTCCAGCACTGCAAACCTGCAGTGTGTGCACCGCATCATTAACCAGTGCAGCTCATTCCAGGTCTGAGCTCTCGGGTGAGACTACACTGCATGGGAGCAGTTCTTTTTTAAGGAGCACGTTGTTCTATTCTGCTCTTGCTATTTCTCGCCTGCTTGTTTTTAAGGAACAGTCTGCTCTTTCTTCCCACCCCTCCGGTATCTTGTCTGCCAGGAGACTTGTTGGAAGCGAACTGGGTGTCTCTTGATCTCAGTTCCAGCCTCCCTATGAAACAGGCAGGTTCCAATCCGAATCAAAGACTTGGCTTTAGCAAACACCGCCAGCTGCGTAAGTAAGCTGGCACAAACACACACACTTAAGGGAGATGAGGGAATGCTTAAGAGGGACAGGGAAATACGTAGGAGAATATGGACTGAGAAGAGCATCACCAATCCTATTTTCTGGCATTAGAAAGTCAACTGTTCACCTCCTGCTATAAATTTTAGTAGTGACATAGAATTGGAACGCATCTCTTCTAGGGAAAAAAAGTAATTTGGATAAACATCTCAAAATTAATTTTTTTTTTTTTTAATCTCCTGATCGGGACATCAAATACCATCAATATCTGACAATAGGTTGACAGATTTTCTCTTTTTACTCCTTTTCTTTTATTTATGTTACGATGGGTTTGGGTTTCATTTATACATCTTACTTTACACACTGTTCAGGTGAGTAAGATGTGTGTTCAGACATTAGCATTTCCTAAACGAGATTTGGGGAACTGAAAATAAATAGATAGGTAGCATTTGTTCAAAATCATACTAACTGATCTTACCAATATACAGAGATTCTGTACACTGGCACTCAAGTCAAACTATAGCCTTAAATTGGCACCATATAGTATTTGCATTCAAAAAGTAAAGTGTCACAACCTTTTCCCAACCTTCCCAGTCATTCAATCTTTCTCCCTTTATCACATCTTCAGATTCATGCCAGCAAATGCTTGCAATGTCAGTGGAATGGGTAGAAAAAAATACTCTATGGCTGAGTTTGTTGTTTGGGGGAGGGTGTCATTTTGTTTTTTCTTGTTTGGTTGGTTTGGTCTGGGTTTTTAATTTTTTTAAAATGGATTTATTTTTCAGCTGTATCAGTTCCCTTGCCAGTCAAGTGCATATCTACGCAAATGTTTGTTCTAAAACAAAGATAATGATGACACAGGAGTGTCTAATACTGCTTCTTCCCAGAGAAATGCAGTCATAAACAATTTGTCACACTACAGCCCAAATGGGTTACTAATCAAATATTCTAATCCAGCACTGCATATTTAAGTCCTTCTGCTTTTAAACAGAACAAGCTAATAATCTTATTAATCTCTTTTCAGACACCACATTAAAGAGACCACATGGCAGCAAGGTATATTTTTCTGGAGAAATATGGTTTAGTGTATTCAAACCCTGTTTTTGTGCTGCTGTGTTAAATCTAAAGCATTATTTTTGCACAGTTATACAGCGCAATGTTAAAGTCAACAAAAATATTCAAGCTGTGCAACTCACAATTTACTCAGTGCAAGCTGGAACTGAGCCAGATACTCTTTATTGTCAAAAAAGTGAGAACTAAGTGGGTTGCTGACAGCCACCCAGAATATGAAGGCCATACCTCTACCTTTAACTGAAGACATGACATTTTTCCCCCATTACAGAAACCCCCTTACACTGCACCCAGCCTGCAGCAGGTGCAGTCTGCACCTCCACATTTACAGGCCAGCCTGCCAACATTTTGCAGCACCAGCAGTGGGGAGAAAAGAACCTCCCAAGCCTAGAATGACGGTCTGATGTATCCAATATGCTCCACCACATGGCCATAAATGCTGTTTGCATGTGTTGAGCCTCATAAACGAACTTGCATACTTAACCCTGTAGAACCAAACTACTTCAATCATTCACTTGTTGGTATTCCTTCATGAGTGTGTGAGATTTTCCTGATGGAGAGAACACTTGAGGAGCGAGTTGTCCAGTTACCATTTTCTGAATGACAGTACGATAAAAGGCAAAACTGCTCTCAAAAGCACGACCTCTAGAATCCAGATCCAAGGTCCATCCTGCCCACTATTAAACCTCTCGTGCCAAGGAAAGGCTGTTTCCTTCACTGTGTTGTGTGACACTTGGGCAGTCAGCACCAGAAAGGCTTCCTTGCTGCACTACATGAAATGCTTTCTTTTTGTTTTACAGGCAAATCATTAGGGTTGTGAAGACAATAAGAGCATTTTGAGATTATGGTGTTTTGTACACAAAACATTCAAGTCAGGAGGAACCCAGTCACACAAGCAAATTGGTAACTGAGAAGAGGCAGAGGAGGAACCAGAGTTTGTTGGTGGAACAATTCACACAGCCACTCCTGCATTGCAGCACGAAGGGGTGGCTGAACCATGAGAAAGCATTGAAATGTCAGAGTGGTAAAGGGGGATTCATGTCATATACTGATTATTCACCATATATTCTCTTTACTGCTGGCCACACCAGTTCTCCACAACAACACAATACAAACAGGTAAGAACTATTAATTCGTAACTTTAAAGAGACACAATAGATTATGTCATTCAAATCTCGCTTTAAGAGGATGTCAGTCACCCACAAATATCACATTGGTTTGTTTTTTCCCTTTCCCTAAACTTGCTCCCTTAAGTTTTCTTTTTGATAGTTTTATTTCCTCCTTTTATTTATTATTTTTAATAACTACCTAGTTCACTGAAATTTACCAGAAACAGTTTGAAAGCTGATTTATATTTTGCTCATATGTAAGTTTTTTTACTAATGTAAGTGTATGCCTATATTTTGAAACAACATCAAGCTGGACTTCGAAGTGCTGATATTTGTCACCTCTGCTTGGGTATACAGGGTCCTATGAAATAGCATGGACAGAGACTACTTCTAAGGCAATTAAAAAAAAAATCACCTCCTTCAATTGAATAAAACCACCAGAACAGCTAATATATTAAATTATTAAACTGTAAGATAGTTTCTGTACTCACTAGACTTGAAAAGCATGTCAGTCCTACCTCACACCCCCTTTTCTGCTGTTTTTCTCTCATCTTCGATGTCATACTGAAGTTCATGAAAAAGCACAGCAAAAAAATGAGTTCTATGATGAGAATGTATGTTCCTCTTGGTTTAAGCTATTTTCATACAGCAACATTAAATTAAGATTTCATACACAGGATATGAGATCACTCAAAGATATCTGAACATTGAGCTTAAATAATCTGCTTCTATCCAAAAGCAAGACTGCTATACAGGAGTGCTATCCTCACTGTAGCAGAAAGCTAAGGACATGTACAGGAGCTGCCAGGGAAAAGAAAACCTCTCCCTATGATATATATGCAAAAAGCTGCTCTCACACAAAGCACAGATCCACTGAATGGCAACAGTGGAAATTATGTGACTTCCCCTCCTCTAACATTTTTCATCTCACTCCAACTTCACTCCAGGGTAAAAATTCATTTGCCATTTGCAGAACACCCCCTCCCACCTCCACTGCTCCAGAGGATTTGGTAAGGACTGGAGCAGTATGAATTGCTGCAGATTTTCAAGCTGCAGGCATTCTGAAGCTGTATTCCCTCACAGTGTTTAGGACTTCCCAAAGGAGAAGGATGTGAATGCAGCAGCCCTGTGGCAGAGGGGCCAGACAGCACAGTGATGGCAGCAGTGCCACTGCTCTGGCCCACCCTCAGCCTGCAGGAACACTCCACCTGAAGCAGCTCAACCAAGTCTCCTCTGAAATTGTTTTTTTTGGGGGGCAAATCCAACTGAAGATACAAGCACTGGCTCTTTCCCAATGCCACCTCAAAGCTCAGACTTCCTAGGGAATAAACTATGCATCCAAATAGAATCACCACGGGACCACAGGAAGGTCTTGGCCCTCCCAGGCTGCTCCCATCAGCACAGCCCGTTTCAGAGCTGGCCCAGGGGTCAGCACTGATGGCCTCTCCCAGACTGGCAGGGCATCTCAGCTCTGGTTCACCCAGCTTTGTTACCCTACTTTTACAGACAACACCCTTGTTTGACAACACCCTTGTCAAACCCTTTTGAATGCCTGGATTTTAATAAAAAGACAGAAATGAAGACATGTATATCAGTTTTCAAGAGGAATAACCATTTTTTCCTTTTGGTTTTAAGAATTCTCGTGAAATGCAAATGCTGCAGCACTAAAGCAGCTTCAACTTTTGGTTCTCACACCCCTGTGCTTATTTATGCTACAAGGGGACACAACAGATTACAAATGAGAGGGGAAAGTAAAAAAGGGGGGCAATATTTTGAATTCATCTAGATTCAGAGATACCTGGAACCTTCATAATGAAAAAGGTAGTATTTTCCAAAATATTGCAGCTTTAAGACAATAAGAAGCTTTTTTTTATTATTAAAGACTTATCTCTGCTTATCTACATAATCACTTGTGCTTAAGTTACCTAAAAATATTTCACGAGTCAGTAGACAACAGAGAGCTAAATTAAAAGATTATGTTCTGGTAGTACTTATCCTTATTAAGCTGTGAAAGTGCGCAAACACGTAACCCACACACACAGACAGTGGCTGAAATATCTCCCTTTGAAAATATAAACCTTTGGAAAAGATGAAACCTGGGTTCCTCCACAGTATAAACTAAGAACTCCTCTGTGAGAAAAAACATGCAACTGGAAGAGCTGGTTGCAGTCAAAACCTTTCATATTTTGTAACACTCTTCCTCTCTTGCAAAGTCTCCAACTTCCTCTGGTGACTTTTTTCTTGGGTTGTCCCTGAACTGCACAGATGCAGGGGGGGGAACAATTTCACTCTTTATGCAGATCTACACAAACTTACGGAGTAGAATAATCAAGTTTGTTATGTAAATAATTTTAAAATCCCATTGGATTTAAAATCACAACCTGGAAAGGACCATTTGGAGTAACAAAGGCTACTCCTGGCAGTCTGCAAGGACTCTTCTCAGTCACTGGTACAGTGTGTGACATTAGAGAGCAGGGAAAACTCCTATTGATCCCAGGGCACATGAAAAGCCTTTGTGATTTACGGCAGTTTGATTATCCCGAGAAATGTCATGGCCAAAGCAGCTGCCTCCCGGGTTTTGCTGGAGGGTCAGAGGCTGCAATGGTGGGCAATCCAGATGATGGACACAGGGCAACTGCTGGATTGTACAAATATTTACACGAACAACTGATCTCATGTATGGCAGCACGCAGCCAAACCTTTTTATAGCCCAAACCCCTGGAGTTCCTCTCTCTTCACATCAAATCCTGACCTTTACCACCACTGACAGCTCAGTGTAGACCCCATTTAAGAGCACCACCACACACTGACCATGCACAATCACAGCTCAACACCCTCCGTAACTTGTGAGGAATGGGAAACATGGCCAACACCTCATCCCAGGAGGACATCTGTAACTGGAGACTTCAGGAAAAGATGAAATTGTGCCAGGTCTTCGATCATGAAGTCTTCAAGACAAATTGTATCTTTATTTATATTATGCACCACACCCTGCACGATTCCCCCCAGTTCATCTTGGGACCTCTGAATCACACTGACATAAATTTTAAACAAAGAGCAATAACACAAGTTACATTAATATACCAATATCAGCTTGACCAAGTCGAAATAAATTGGCTAGTGCCTCAAAAATTTAATATTTTACTGACTTATATGTCATTCTCACATTAAACAGAAAACAAGAGCATTTCAAAAAACCTGATTTATAATAGTTACAGTCAAAACCTTAGAATATTTTAGATAAAACAATGCAATTGCATATATTCATTTCATATACGAAGAAGAGGCTTAGTGGGAATGTTAAGGTTGTCCTTAGGTTTTTAATTGTATTTTACAAATAGTCAATTTTGGGATTGATGGAAGTGTGATACAAATGATGCCAGGCTTGACCATGCAGCAGGCACACTGTCATTGATTTGCCATGAGAAGCACGGAAAAGAACCTACATATTGCAAGTAAAAACCTACACCTTTACTCCAGGAAATGCTCAAAAACAAACACGCTCATACTGAGGTGTAAAAGGAAAGTCTTTAGATAAAATTTTAACAGATTATATCATCCGTGGGATGGCCTAAAATACTGTAAATCACTATTCTCAAATTATTCTGAGAAGTGTCTTTCATCACCCCATTCAAGACTCCAAAGGATTTAGCTTTTTTTCTCCATTATCAGAATTAGTTTTGCCTTAATATATGGGAAACTTTTTCTCCTCCCTGGCCCATTTACAAACATAAATGTTCCTGAATGTTAAAACATAACATGGAAAAAGTTAACAGGAATGCAGAATTTGATTTAGGTTAGGGTCACATCCCTAACACTCAGAAAATTATCATCTTTAGAGGACCTAAGTTAAGCACACCTCATGCTACAGTTTTTTATGTTTTCCTGGCTGGCTTGAGGTGATTCTGCCCCTCCCAACCCATGTGTTTCAGTCCCCCACCTCTCAAAATGCCATTCCCTAGCTGTGCTAGCTCACCTCTCCATGAAGCTTCAGTCTACACTGGTTACACAAAGGGATCAGGGTTAAAAATAATCTGGGCGAGAAGGGCAGGGAAAGTGTGGAGCAGAGAAGGGCTACAAGGGCCTGGCTGCCCTCACTGAAAGTTCAAAAGGCAGCTACTTTATTAGCTGTGTTCAAAGCACGTTGCTTTAATTATCCTTCCCAGGGAAATCCCTAGGATTTATGGTGGTGCAGAAACACTTTTTCTGTGTATAATCACATAGCTAATAACGTCTTCAGCTTGCCTGAAAATAATTAAAACCTCCCCCACCCAACTACCTAACTAGTAAATACAAAAAAATTCATTTGGATTCAAAGTTTAACCTATATAATTACATACATCAATCTCAATTGACTTAGCCTGAATTTGACCTGGTTCTTGCCCCTGCCACCTTTTGCTCAGGGTACTAGAAAAGCAAATTGAATTCAGACAGACAAAGGTCTTTTGCACCTTCAGGAATGGAAAATCATCCACTGAATTTCAACCAAGCCCGTCCGAAGGCAGAGGGTCATTTTGGACTTAACCACAGCACTGAGCAGAGAAGCAGATGTGCCCAGAGCAGTATCCAGCACATCCCTGAAAAAGTGCTGAAGATTTCCTAACAAAAGCTTTGGAAAGACACAGAGTGAGGGGTATGGTGAGTCGTATTTTAAAAGTCAAGAGCAGGATATATAAGTATTCCATAACTATTATTTTCCAGTGCAAGCAAGGAATTTTCTACCACTACACCATATTTCTTGTTCTCCATCATTACTCATAAGCACTGAAAACTTGAATAAAATAGGAGACTCCACAACAAACTACTCTGGTATCACAGATCATGGATGCATCCTGTCATGCTACACAAAATCCTGGGGACTTGGAAGCATCTGTCATGATTGCTTCTAGAATGCAAAACCAGCTGACATTGAACACTTAAGAGATTTAAACCCTACTCTCTTTTGTCCTAAGCAGTTCACAAAGCGACAATATTTTCCTGTGTAAAGAGGAGAACAGAACTTCCTGGCATCCAAGGCAGCACAAGCAAACATCACCCACCACAGACTGCTTCAGAAGACACTTACTTTATACTACTGCATTGTCATGCAAATGAAGAAAAGCTTCTTCATGATTTTTCCTCAAACCATGGACTTGAATGAGCTGCAGCACCAGCAACTCAGAATCCCAGTTGCAAAGATTTCAGTTCTAATTTTGAAGGCAAGTAAAGTATTGATCAGTCACACATGCAGCAGGAAAGACTCTCCCTCAAGTCCTTGCCCAAACAATTCTTCCAGTTTTGACTTCTACTGTTTTTTTTGTTTGCAATTTCAAGAATATTCTGAAGCCAATAAATATATTAGATGGATCTGTCTCCTAGACAAAACTAAAAACGTAAGAGTTGCTTTAGTTGAATTTCCAAAGCTTATTTGTAAACTTAGTCCGAAAATGCTATTTGTTTGTTTGCACTTAAACTCATTTATGTTTATATTGAATGCAAGTATCAGATGTTACCCATGGGCTGGAGTTCAGAGCCTGAGTACAGAGAGATGTGGGGGGTAGTTTTTCTCTGAACTATAATGCTATGACTTAAAAGCAAAAAAATTTAAAAATCAATTAAAAATTGTAAAAATTACATCATGTTCTGACATATGGTATTTTTCAATATTTGAATAACTCTTGAAAATCATCCTATGTTAATGGTATTTCAATTTGTACCATAAGAAAATTACTGATGATACAAAAAATTTGTCTGAGCCTATACAGATCGCATCTGTTTGAGGGGTGAAGTAACATCTTTTCTAGGTCTTCTAGTTATTTTTTTTACTTATGTGTTGGGTATTTCATTTGTTGGTTGCTTTTTTTTAACGTCTGTAAAAACCTAACACTGTTCAAAGCATTAAAGATCTCCACATAAATGCAAGAACATGCCAAAAAACTACGAAACTTGATTAATAAAGTGCTGAATAATAGGTGATTAGATGCTTGCCAAAGGCTCATTCATGACAGCTCTCACAGACGTGCTGGAATGTTGTGGGTGATGACACCAACCAGGACAGCCAGAGCTCTGCCTCAACCACAGTGGGGATGTGGAGGAACCACATCTTTTTGTGGGACTCATTTCTTAATCCAAAGAGGAAAAAAAGGAATCTGCAGGACTAATCTGGTCTCAGGAGTCTGATCCCAAAGGTTTCTGGAAGAGTAAGAGTGGGTGCTGCTTTTAGAGTTGGGTAGTATTTAGATTTTTTTTTTCCTTTAAGATGCATTGCTGTAACTTGCTAATTTATTACATTATTTTGGACAGGGAGATAGCTGGATTTCTCTTTTGTAAATCTCAATTATTATGTGATGCTTCCAGTGTGCACCAAAACAAGCATGTCAGATGCCATTTGTGGGTTGCTATGGCTTTTTCATTTTGTTCTTTTTAATTGTCTGGCAAATTGCTAAGGAATTTTGATTTCAGCCTGCCTCATCAGTATTGTGTTCCCTCTCTGTGATAAATTATCAAAACTGATCAGAGTTTGTACTGCAAAGCAGTCAGGACAAAGTGATGAAAAGCATGCAAAGTTCTGTGTTATATGAACAGACTTTTTCTTGAGACTTCTGGCTTCAAATTCAGAAAACTGGAATTCCTAATGAGAAACACTCCTACCTGGCACACAACCCCCATCCTCACAGAGTGCAATCACACAATTATCCTATATGAAACTTAAAGAAAGGTTTTTATTACATCTGTCCTGCGTTCATTTTCATGTCATATTCAACATGTTGTTTATGATCATGTGATATTGGACTAGAAGATGGTGGTTTCTAGAAGGCTAAAATGGATGGTTTATTTTCCAGAGTTATTTTTAACCATTGCATTCCTGAGGCACTGGATACAAAGCTTTTAATAATTATACATCTGCTATCTAGATAACAAAACAAAGAAATCTGTCCCTTCCTGGCCCCTCCTGGCATGGTGCAGCAGGTCATGGGCATGCCTAGCTGTCCAAAAGTAAGTCAGCAGATATCCAGAGCTAATAGAGCATTCCACCTTTTCATTCTGTCCTAGAAACTACTGCCCATAACAGTAAGTACTCCAAGCTGGCCATTTCATCCTCGTATGGGATATCCACAAAAAGTAACTGCTAAATGCTGCTTTGTGTAATTGTGACAGCACTTTCACAAGTTCAGAAAAACAATGAATGCCTCGAGGTTACTTGTCGATATTAGATGAGAATATCTTATAAACGTAAGAGGTGTTTGCACTTTTTGCAGAAAAGTATTTTTTATTCTTTAATACTGAAAATTTAAATTGCATGGAGTCTGCAAACTTGACCACAAGTTTAATAAATTAGGAACACTTAGCCTGGACTTTTTTCATTAGTCATTGCCCTATGATCAAATGGAATTAGCAAATTGTACCTCTGTTCAACCTCGGCATCAAAATCCTACCTCTTTCTCTTCTAACCAGGTATCAACTTCTGTAATCCACAGGTGAATTATTACCTTTGTACCAAGTTTGGCTTAAAGTAACCAACAGGTTCAAAAGTTAAGTGCCAGGAATGAACCCACGTACAGCACGATCAGGTAAGATCTCATTTGCATAGAGCAGCAGGTGAACAATGCACAGGTACCTGAATCTCTCTCTGACCTGCAGCAGGAGCCCAGGCATGAGTTCAGTCATTTCAAATAATCTCCAATAATAATTAAGCTGAACCTGTGGAAAAGCACAATCTTGCAAACATGGACAGTCAAAGGGGAACTTGGATAATCCTACAGAACCACCAATACTTCTCTTTCTTCTAATAAGCAGTGTTTGTGCCCATGATGGAGTACTTCCTGAAACATGAACAAAGCAATAGATATGTCTGGAAATTTAAATTTGTAGGATAAACTTAAAACCAGCATGAACTCCCAAAGCATACTCAAGGCTAATGACTGTTAAAACTGGTATCTAGAAATAGCATGGGTTCAACTTCTCAGAGGAGACAAGCACTCAAAATTCCCTAAGTGCCAGTGAGTGACGACCTGAGTTAGTGCTACCAGAGCAATAAAAGCCCTCAACAGAAATGAGAATTGTATTAGTAGGGGCAGAAGAGGTTGAACTTTTTTTATGTGCCCTGCTCTTCCATTTCCAATTGCATCCTTAGCACTAAAAGAAGGATAAATCAATTCCAATAATGATATTCCAGTGATCCTATGTAAAAAAAAAAAAAGAATGAAACCCACATTTTCATTGTTATTCTTGCATCTCATCTGACCTCCTCAGTACAACCATGACAAAGCTTAGACAAGGGGGGGAAAGAGAGGGGAAAAAAAAAAGACCAAACCAAAAATCTGAACAAATTGTCAAAGTATTAGTTAAGAAATATAGCTGCTCTGAAACATTTGAAGAGAATACAAAAGGGCCTCTACAATAGTATAACCTTTGGCTCTGTGTGCAAGCATCACAGTTTACACGGTTTCCATGGAAACCCTCTGCAAACATATGAATGTGCTTGTTGCATTAGATGTTGAACAGAAAATCCTTTGTGGCAACTCTGGAGGGCCATGGCCAGTGCCAACCTCCCAGTGGAATAATGCCCTTCACTATGCCTTGCCCAGCAGGCTCATGACACACTCGCTCACATGGCACAGCTGCTGCCATCACTTGTTTTTCCTCAACTGACATGAGGAAAAAAAAAAGGGAAAAAAAAGTGCACATCATAACTAATAAATATTTCTTTCCTCACGGAGAGCCCGTTTCACCCTCATGAAACTGATGGCAAAGTCTCTGGTTCTGGGCTCTCAGATGCAGCCCAGGAACTGCACAGCGAGGACTGACTGGGAAGCTTCCAGTCAGGATGTCGGGGAATACAATTGCATATTGAGTAGGTAACTACCCAGGAAGGGGAAGTCACAATCCTTATTACATGCTTGGAGAAAAACACATCAAAAAAATGCACATAAAATCTCAGCATGCAACAGGTCAGAAGACAAAACTAGTTTCATCACCTTGCTACTTCTCATCACAGGAAGACCAGCTGACCTACAAATAACTCACTGGATGGGCTCCTCCTTCAGCCAGGGAGGCAGGAAAATTTTACCCAAGACAGTCTGAAGTGTCATCAAGAGAGATGGTTTGTTTTTTTGTTGTTAAGGTTATGTTGTTAAGGGCAAGTGAAAGCTAAGAAATTGGTTTCTGCTTTACAAAAGTGGAGCTACTGGCAAACATCTAAATGTTGTGTCCTTTCTGAATTTTCTCAAAATGCAAGTCCATTCTGCAGCTCTACATATTTTACCAGCATTGAAATATGACTGCTTCTAATAAAAACACACCTTTAAGACTAATGGCACACATAGCTGAACCAAATTCTTAGTACAGCAAGTTTGATAGTAGAAAAAGGGTCTTCACCNACATACCTTATTTCTAGATTAAAACATTCCCCTACACTCCTATTCCTATGAAAAAACCAAATTCTTAGTACGGCAAGTTCGATAGTAGAAAAAGGGTCTTCACCCAGAGAATGGTTGGGCACTGGAACAGGCTCCCCAGGGAAGTGGTCACAGCACCAAGACTGACAGAGAAGTGCTTGGACAACACTCTCAGGCACATAGTGTTACTCTTGGGGATGTCCTGTGCAGGGCTAAGAGTTGGACTCAATGATCCTTGTGTGTCCCTTCCAACTCAGAATATTCTGTGATTCTGTGACTGTAATTTCTGAGATATCAATGGCATAATTTCTCTAATTGCTTGCAGATGTGCAGTCTCAGGAAGGACAACATCTCCAAAGGCTACATTCAAGATTAAATCTGGACTCTGCATGGGATGCGATATCCTGCCTGTGCCATTCCATGAGGAATGTGGAGGCCAGCACCTTTTTGCTTGTGGCCGGGCACTCCAACTGCATTTCAGCCATCTTCAGCCACTCTTAGAGTCACAGTGACAAAAATCAGCAATGTAACAGTTTCATCTTAAAAAGCTGAAGAACGAAGGAAAGATTTCATACCAGAAAGAAAAATCAAACCACTTTCAACTCTTGTCAACTCCCTGTTTCTACGTTTACTTCTTTCCCAGGGGCAGCCCTGAGGGGAAGCTCTCCATGCTCCCTCATGGCCACCCTCACCTCACACCCATAACCAGTCCAGGCCCCCACGCACCAGCTGCCAAATTAACTCTGAAGGAGGCTAATCTCTTCTTTTAGCCTTGCCTGCCCAACACAGTAACGTGGGGGTCACTCAAAGCCCGCGTTGTTCCAACGCTCTAACAACCGATTGTTCTGCCTCCGTTGCCTCGGTGAGATAAAACGAGAAGCGGTGTTTTCTGAGGGTAAGCAAATTCCCATTGTCAGCCAAGGGCTCGGCCTCACGTCAGGGCCAGCCCATCCTGTGACTCGGCAGGGAGCTGGTGGGTTTGTTTTTGCGGGAACATCTGCTCTGGGAAGCCGTGGGGAGGCTCTCGCTATCATCACCCGCAGGCCCTTCCCGGGCATCTGTGCAAACCCATGTTTGCTCCCTCCACACGTGGCTATCACTATAAGCACACTACACTGACAATCCCGTGGCTAAAATCTGGCCCCTACCTGATGGATGTTTATGATCTCATCCCTGCCTTAGGGAAGACTGAAAGGATTGAAAATCTAATAGTTGCTACTGAGCTGCAGTAAATTTCCAAGGAGAGGGGAGTGTGGGCTCAGTGCAGAGACCCAACAGCAGGGCTGAAGCACTTTCCATGTCACATCCACCAGGTTACAGGTAACACAATGTTTAAGTACTGGGATGGGAGAAAGGACACAACAGGCAGAAACTAATCCAACAATGCAGGAAATTATAATATTGAGAAGTCACTCATTTTATATTTCACCACATACTCCCGTCCAATAATCAAGTTCACTGAACATCATTAACGTCCCACTAATGAGACATCCAACTGCCCAGAACACAGCAATAACGAACGTGAGCTCTGTTTCCAACAAATCTACCAGAAAGATTTGTAAGGGTCTGCTTTCCCACTGACATGAACACATGATTCCCATTAGCCTTAATAAAGGAAGAGAGCATTCAGTGGGAGAGAAATTTCCCAAGGTTGCATAACTGAACTGTGGCATGCTGAAGACATAGTATAGACTGCTAAGAGAAGTTAGCAGTCCCAAAACTACACTGACAGGGCAAATTTTTTCATTACTTTCCCAGTAAATTGTTCAACTTTTTTCATAGTTCAGAATTCCTTGCTTTAGGCCAGCAAAAGTACTTGAAACATTTTTATGCCAAAAAAATGGAAAAGCAAATTTTTGTTAATGGAAAAGCAAAACAGGTAGTGAGATGTTTAGCTCCTATTTTTAGGCTGAAAAACCCGTAACTTCAGATATGTACTTTCTTTATCTTAATGCATTGTCCCTACATACTATTCTTGACTCCATGGTATATAAATTCTTACTTCTGTAACAATGCAAATTTGTTGACAGGATGACAGGTTAAAGTTTATCTTTCAGGCTGCTTCCCTTGCCCCAGTCACAAAATTCTAGTTATGTCAATTTATGTCCCTTTCAGTGCTCAGTGAGGCGAGGNGAAATTGGTTTCTGCTTTACAAAAGTGGAGCTACTGGCAAACATCTAAATGTTGTGTCCTTTCTGAATTTTCTCAAAATGCAAGTCCATTCTGCAGCTCTACATATTTTACCAGCATTGAAATATGACTGCTTCTAATAAAAATACACCTTTAAGACTAATGGCACACATAGCTGAACCAAATTCTTAGTACAGCAAGTTTGATAGTAGAAAAAGGGTCTTCACCCAGAGAATGGTTGGGCACTGAAACAGGCTCCCCAGGGAAGTGGTCACAGCACCAAGACTGACAGAGAAGTGCTTGGACAACACTCTCAGGCACATAGTGTTACTCTTGGGGATGTCCTGTGCAGGGCTAAGAGTTGGACTCAATGATCCTTGTGTGTCCCTTCCAACTCAGAATATTCTGTGATTCTGTGACTGTAATTTCTGAGATATCAAT
Source organism: Calyptomena viridis (assembly GCA_013390005.1). NCBI lineage: Eukaryota > Metazoa > Chordata > Aves > Passeriformes > Eurylaimidae > Calyptomena > Calyptomena viridis. The sequence continues at coordinate 35,244 of WEIV01024875.1, forward strand.
GGCATAATTTCTCTAATTGCTTGCAGATGTGCAGTCTCAGGAAGGACAACATCTCCAAAGGCTACATTCAAGATTAAATCTGGACTCTGCATGGGATGCGATATCCTGCCTGTGCCATTCCATGAGGAATGTGGAGGCCAGCACCTTTTTGCTTGTGGCCGGGCACTCCAACTGCATTTCAGCCATCTTCAGCCACTCTTAGAGTCACAGTGACAAAAATCAGCAATGTAACAGTTTCATCTTAAAAAGCTGAAGAACGAAGGAAAGATTTCATACCAGAAAGAAAAATCAAACCACTTTCAACTCTTGTCAACTCCCTGTTTCTACGTTTACTTCTTTCCCAGGGGCAGCCCTGAGGGGAAGCTCTCCATGCTCCCTCATGGCCACCCTCACCTCACACCCATAACCAGTCCAGGCCCCCACGCACCAGCTGCCAAATTAACTCTGAAGGAGGCTAATCTCTTCTTTTAGCCTTGCCTGCCCAACACAGTAACGTGGGGGTCACTCAAAGCCCGCGTTGTTCCAACGCTCTAACAACCGATTGTTCTGCCTCCGTTGCCTCGGTGAGATAAAACGAGAGGCGGCGTTTTCTGAGGGTAAGCAAATTCCCATTGTCAGCCAAGGGCTCGGCCTCACGTCAGGGCCAGCCCATCCTGTGACTCGGCAGGGAGATGGTGGGTTTGTTTTTGCGGGAACATCTGCTCTGGGAAGCCGTGGTGAGGCTCTCGCTATCATCACCCGCAGGCCCTTCCCGGGCATCTGTGCAAACCCATGTTTGCTCCCTCCACACGTGGCTATCACTATAAGCACACTACACTGACAATCCCGTGGCTAAAATCTGGCCCCTACCTGATGGATGTTTATGATCTCATCCCTGCCTTAGGGAAGACTGAAAGGATTGAAAATCTAATAGTTGCTACTGAGCTGCAGTAAATTTCCAAGGAGAGGGGAGTGTGGGCTCAGTGCAGAGACCCAACAGCAGGGCTGAAGCACTTTCCATGTCACATCCACCAGGTTACAGGTAACACAATGTTTAAGTACTGGGATGGGAGAAAGGACACAACAGGCAGAAACTAATCCAACAATGCAGGAAATTATAATATTGAGAAGTCACTCATTTTATATTTTCACCACATACTCCCGTCCAATAATGAAGTTCACTGAACATCATTAGCGTCTCGCTAATGAGACATCCAACTGCCCAGAACACAGCAATAACGAACGTGAGCTCTGTTTCCAACAAATCTACCAGAAAGATTTGTAAGGGTCTGCTTTCCCACTGACATGAACACATGATTCCCATTAGCCTTAATAAAGGAAGAGAGCATTCAGTGGGAGAGAAATTTCCCAAGGTTGCATAACTGAACTGTGGCATGCTGAAGACATAGTATAGACTGCTAAGAGAAGTTAGCAGTCCCAAAACTACACTGACAGGGCAAATTTTTTCATTACTTTCCCATTAAATTGTTCAACTTTTTTCATAGTTCAGAATTCCTTGCTTTAGGCCAGCAAAAGTACTTGAAACATTTTTATGCCAAAAAAATGGAAAAGCAAATTTTTGTTAATGGAAAAGCAAAACAGGTAGTGAGATGTTTAGCTCCTATTTTTAGGCTGAAAAACCCGTAACTTCAGATATGTACTTTCTTTATCTTAATGCATTGTCCCTACATACTATTCTTGACTCCATGGTATATAAATTCTTACTTCTGTAACAATGCAAATTTGTTGACAGGATGACAGGTTAAAGTTTATCTTTCAGGCTGCTTCCCTTGCCCCAGTCACAAAATTCTAGTTATGTCAATTTATGTCCCTTTCAGTGCTCAGTGAGGCGAGGAAATAGAGTGGAGTGCCAGAATGTGGAAACAATGCAAAAAACTAATGCCAGAACTGAGTATCTGCCTTCTAGGCTAAGCTCTGCACGCCCTCACACAGCTTTGGGATTAATACTGCATATCTCAAAACCATGTTTAAGAAAAACCTTAATTCCAGATGTTGAAAGCATGATTAATCTACTGAAAGTTAGAAGCCTTCGTCTTTTCTCCCCAGTTCACGTATTTTTAAAATACATGGGTGTTTTGCCTTTTTTTTTACTTCAGGGATGAGCAGGAGTAGAAGTGGGTTTGGACATTAGAAACTTGAATTTCACAGACAATTTAAAAATTGTTGGCCATGTGTTTATCATAAGAATCTCTCTGATGTAATCCAAGACATTCAGTGCTATCACAGTGTACATTAATGAAGGCTGCCCCATGCACTCTGCTATAGCTTTAAATGAGAACAGACTTCTCCATTATCTATCACACTGCAATGACTTATACAGGAGAATATCTAGTCTGCTACTAATCACACACATGATAAAAATCCATTAGCACACATACCCACAGAAGTTGAAATACCTTGATACAATAAGTGGAGAAGAGGAACTACAGTGCAACAACTACTGTAACTGTACTACCAGTGATGTGATGTGTGTGCTGTGAAAACATCTTACAAACTGAATCAAGATTACCTACCTATTTGTATTCAGCTATAAAAAACCCCTAAAACTAACAACAACAACAAAGAAAAACAACCCAAAGCCAAACTCAACCACAAATCAAAACCAAACATATTTGATTTATTTTATTTCACAGACTTAAAATTAAAACCTTACAGGTCAGTACAGCAAACCATGGCATTGCACCACAGCAGAACCAGCCCTATGTCCCATGTGTTTGTGCTCAATTTAGCTGCCAACACACACTCAAAACTCTGAACCCAGTCTTACCAAGGCTGGCATTCTCCACTTAAGCAAAGAAGCAAAATCAGATCACATTTCCCAAGAAAAACCCCAAACCACCCCATAATATGCAGAATAACCAATGCTAATGGAGTCACTGATTTATGGATACATAGACACTAACTACAGTGAAAAACTTCATTCAAACACAGAAATTGTAACTCACCATTCATGCCATGACACTGAAGATAAAAATCACACAGGTCTCAAATAGAAGACATTCAAAATACAAGACAACTTTCTGCATCATCCATCCCCAACCGTTCTGTCAAACACACAACTGCAATAGCACAAAGCATCTTTATGACAGGAATAAAAGGCTCTTTAAATGCTCCTTTTATTTTTTATTGAATGAACCCACTCTTACACAAAGTTCACTCAACGATGTCTCGAGCTTTAGTACTGCCAAATCCTGTATTTCATTAGTCAACTATGGCTTGTAAGTCACATACAAAACAATCTGAAATATTTATTAATTGCATACAATTTCTTCATGTAGCAAGTCAGGGGGTTGATTAAGATACTGATCTTATTACTATATTGATACATGTAGTTGTCAAGAAGATTGAGATCTTTTTGGTGTTTCACCATAACTGACCAAACACTTCTCTGCTTCGTGTCACTGGCAAAACCCAAAGGGAATTAAGAACCAAGCCACAGACTCCTCCTAGCTGCAGTGTTAGTTTCAGCATTTTGTGTGGTTGACTCTTCTCACAGAATTAGTAATCTTTACTAACAGTGTTCCTCCCTCCAAGGAAGCACACTGCACCACACCTCCCAATTGTTTTAGAAGTACATATATACAAAGACCACAGTTGCAAAAGATATCATCAGATGTGGTGAGTCCAGAGGAATCTTGTCCTAAACATTTTTCAAGTTTATTCATGAGAAAAGGGTGGAGAAAGAAACCACAGCTACAAGATTCACAAACATGAACTCATTTACAGGTTTGCAAAGCAAATCATGCCACCAACTTGTCACGTAACCCATATGAAAACTCTGGATCAAGATATTTGGTGTTGGATGAAATTAAATCACCCTGGTACTACACGAGTTCCTTAAAACTGGTTGGTTTTTTTGCCTGTCTTAATCTCTCAGGCAGACAGGCACTAGATTAAAGTGAAGGCAGAGCAGAGAACAACCAGTTTCTAAATGTTAACAACTTAATACACTGTTTACTGCCTTGAAATGAACACATTTAGTGCCTTGAAATGTTACTGGCCATAACAACAACCACACCTCTATAATTTCTTAAATATTTACTAATAAGACACACCAGAGTACAAACTCCGGAACTGTATTCCTGATACTTAGACCTTTCTGTCAAAACACACAAATAGACAAAAAGACCTTCTGGCAAAACCACTCCAGAATGCTTTTACACTTTGGTTTTGAAGTACATATCTGCCTTTTTCCCCTCCCTATAACACCTCCCACTCTTCCAAACAAATAAGTAATCCAGTGTTGCACAGGAATTTTAATTGTTTCCATAACTTCTGTTACCTGCCAAAAAAGTACTTAGTGTGACAGATATGGGACATGGTGTCTATAATACATGAATATTTATAATAAAATATGAACACATATATACAAACATATATGCATACATATAACATGCAACTTATGTAATAGTTAACTTTTATATAGCTATAAAAACTAGAACCCTTTCAAAGGGGCAGCCTTCATTCTTTGAAGTAACAGCCATAATTTGAATATATTGACTCTCTGGCTCAGATTTACAACTGAATTACTACAGCTGAACTTCCTGCATACCACGTGAGCCAGACCTGGTTTGGTATCCCTTTGTGTGCTATTAGCTGTGACAGATACAAGGTCACAGTGGAAATCCCTTGCATGGAAGGCTGAAAAACTAGGATGTACTTTTGTGTATTTGTTGCCAGTACAAATCTCTGCAGCACAGATCTCTGCAGCAGTGTCTGCAAGAGTTGGCTGATGCTGTGACTGAAAGTCTGGCTCCTTTCAAGAGTTGTGTAGTTTTTATTTATTTATTAAGATCTTGGTCTGTCAACCCTTCCTCACTCTGCATAGTATTTACCACAAATAATGGCCCTGGTTTCAGTGGGACCTTTGAAATACTCATCTTGTGGTACAAGGCATTGCACAACACATGCTGGTGGGGACATTTTCAGCATATTTGTACAACTTCATTTATTTAGTTATTAGGACCAGGTCTTAAAAGAACAAAACATTTTTTTAGCATTTGTTTAAACAATCCATTCTATATATGAGACTATTTATAAACATACAGCATGCAAATACTGTGTACTAGTAAAATACCTTGGAGAGTTGTAATTATTTTGGCAAAAGAGCTTAATAGATCTTCCCCTGAGTAAACTGCATGGCAGCATAAGCCTGCTAGTAGGGCATATCTAACAATTCTGAAAAACAAAAATGCACTTAAAACAGTTTAATAAACAAGGGGAAAAATATCTGTGGGACTTACAGGGTGGAAGCTCACAAAATATTATCTTCAACAATAGGTACCGCACATTTTTCCACTGATTTTACAACTCAACCCAGCACGCTGCAGCTTCTGATGGCATCAGTGTTCAGAATCTACTTTTGACAGCATTTTTTGATTTGTGATGGGTGGTTTGTTTTTGCATTGTTATGGGCTGGGTGAAGCCTCGAGGCAGACACGCAGCCCTGTTGATAACATATGTATTTTCCAACCCCGTGATAAATTTCCCATAACTGCTGGCCTGTAACATGACTTTCAGCAACTTGACTGTTTCACGTTTGGCTAAAGCAGCTCAGTCCACTTTATATAATAGCTCCAAAACTATAGATGGAAGACAAACATTTTTGTAACAGATTGCTTTCAGCGCTCAACTTCAGCCTCTTATTTTCAGAAAACAATGACTACTGCATTCAGAAATACAAATCTCCCCAAACAGATTTTTTTCCAAGCTGGAAACCAGAAGTCAGAAATTAGTTTTGGAAGGTGCACTCAGAATTTGAATATCGACATCAACAGTGCTGGTTATTTCAGCTCAGGAGAGGTTTTATTTTGTATGCAAATCCTAATCTGCATATATATTTCAGTACTTTTACATCACTACCACTGAGAAGGTCTGTGCTGTTTTCAAAGCCTCAAAAACTTGCCTGTCACAGCTGCAAAGGAAATGACAAAAAAGAAAAACACAGCCAGCGTGTATCAGCAATTAATTCCATCCACAACTGCCCAGCTGTTTGAGCGTGGAGGAGCCGGCCTGTTTCCCCTCCGAGCTTTTGCCACTGAAAGCTGATACAATCCTTTCAGAGCCGTGGGCTCTGGGTAACGTGTTAGGAATGCGCGCGAGATCACACGGAGTCGAAGAAGAAGAAATTAAATCCAGACCGGAGTGCTGAGTATCTGTGTTATGAGGATAAAGTTATCTAGGGGAGAGGGCGGAGGAGGGGGAGGACAGGGAGCTGCCAGCAAAGCCAGGCTGAGCTTGTAGGATGGACACGGCTGTCACTTGTTGGCAGAGAAAAAGTGGGATGGCCTCAAATCCACATCAGCTCTGCCAAGACGGTTTTACGCTGGCTGATGTCAGACAGGTAGATTTGGAGGCACTTTACAAATGTTGTTACTTTTACTTGGGATCATGTTTTCCCAGCAAAGTTGCTGTAGAGACTTGGCTCCATCTATGGTCGACCAACACTTATTGGTAAGTAATTACTACTTATTGGTAATTATTGCTTATTAGTAAGAAATCTTACCAATGCTTGCAGCCCTGAAGCTCCAGAACTTCAGGCAGATTTCAGCCCTTTCCTTCCTATGAATGAAATCCCCTCGTGCCACCCTTGGGACTTCAGGAAAGGCACAGAGTATATAAAAGGAGGATGTTACTGGTAACATCAACAAACCCCACCTTGCTGAGTACCTGGAATTTCCATCCCACTCAAATAAACTGACCAGGTTATACAAACAGTTTAATCCTCTAACATATTTAAAAACCAAAAACAATATGTATTTTTTCCTCTCTTAACCTAAGCCAACCCTCATTTAAAAATTCCAAACTATCCATATGGATTCCTTCTTGCCAGGTAAAGCCACACACAGCAAGACTCTTCTAATATATATTACTGACATTTTTTTCTTCAGCTCCAACACTACCAGTTAAAAGGAGCTCCTTGGACTCCTTTGATCTTTCGTTGCATCAGGTCACCTTTTCATTGGCTGGACCACTCAGTCATCTCAAACTGCACAGGTATTCACAATAATGACATTAGCAGAAAACAATTTCACTTATAATTTTCAACCCCAGTACCTGAGGTAAGAAGTAACTATCCCAGGGCTATTCCCTTTCCAAAGAGGCACACTCAACTACCAGCTTGTGTGTTTTTGCTGAATAAACTGAGTCTGATAAAACTACAAGCTTGTGTCTCAGTGTGTGGAAAGAAAAACATTCTACAGAAATAAGACTGTGATATCGTGTCCATCCAGTAATGAAAAATATGTGAGAATATCCTTCTAGCAAACAAGATTGATGAAATATTTAAACATTACCTTTTTCAAAAAGAATCTCTAAAATTTAAGGCTATGCTTCTGGAAGATTGGTATCATCTCTACAACAGCTACACAAGCATGCAGTGTTATCACTCATAAAACACAAAAGCAGAGGACTTTTAGTAATTTACAGTTTCCCAAGAAAAGCAAATCCAAATCTTATGGTTGGCTAGAAAGTATGAATTTGTACAAATGGCTAAAAATACCATGTCTTTTTTTCGCCCTTGGAACCAAGGACTCAATAATGGGTAAATGGAAGTAGCACAATTTTTTTTAAATCAGAAGCATAGCACAATTTAGACTGCAAGCAATCTCATTATATCATTGCATGAACAGTTGCACTGCTTATTGAAAGCAAGAACAGCACTCATCATTCTTCCCACAATTTCACTTTTAGCTGCTCGACACTGGGCAAATCCATTGGAGGATGATTTCTTACATTGCTTATTGTCTGCCACAGTAAAACCTGGCTTTCTCACATATTAGAAACATGCACAGAGAATTTCTGTAGGTGATCAACCCCTCACATCACACTGAGCAAATGCCAAGACCTCCAAGGTACATAGGCCACCTCTCCAAGACCATTAGTTCTTTTCACATGAAGTGCTGCAATACAAACAATTACATTACTTATCCTAAATATTGGACAACATATAAGTCAAAATTATTCTTAAACAGCAGAACACAGAGAAGCCTTTAATCTAAAAATCCCAGATGGATTAAAGGCTTTATTAAACCTACCTCAAAATAGAAGATATTTCAGTAAAGTAAGGAATGGTGACAGTGCTGTAGATGCCTTAAAAAAGTTACGTAGCCTAGAAATAACTTTCACCCCACCCATATTTATTAGAATGGGTATCAGTTATTAGTTTCAAAATTGTTTCTCAGGCTCAGTTTTCAGCAATATTTTGATAGAAAGCTATAAAAATATTGACAGATGTTAAAAGTGATAACAGAGTGAGTTTCACTGCATCAGTAAAATTCAGCTGAGCACTACAAACAGAAATCATTCAAGTGAATCTTGCAAGTGTACATATGCCAACTGGTTAACTAAACACAACTTTTCACTGACTAGTCTCTTCTCTGTTTGCTACTTCTTCTCCAGAGCAAAATTCTTTCTTGTGCAGCAAATCTATCCAGGATCTATGTATTGCTTAAAAGCATGGAAGATGTGTCCCAGAAATAAATATCACAATTCTTCTGCTCTTAAAGATTTACCATTTAAATTTAGGCATGATGCTTCAAGCTGGAGATAAATTTAAGTGACCAAGGCCAAGATTCAGATGCAGAGAGGGCTCCAAACCTGTATAACACTTAATATTCTAAAATTGACACAAAGTTGAGTAGTAGTGAGGTTTTTAAGTGGTGCATACCTCTCAGATTTGCTACACAGCAAAATATTTCACACTAAAAGAATGCAGAAGGGGTTTAGCAAGTCCCTAATTTTTACATACAGCCGTAACACAAGGAAGTTGCTACATTCATGCTGAACGTGAACACATAGCATGTATATTGGAATAATTATTGAAATATGGAAGTGTCTTGATAGTGCCTAAAAATGCCTACATTACATAATGGTTAAGGATAAATAGCACCATCTGAACTTGCAAAGAGGAGTTCATACTTTATGGTTAAATAATTTGTGAGTCACTTGGGATGACTTAAGTTTTTCTCTCTCCAAAACCTGAATCAGGAACAAAATTGCTCAATGTCTAAAAGTTCCCAGTCTGAAAGGGAAATTCCTAAGTCCTAAAGTAACAGTTTTCATTTATCATCCATATTATGTATGAACTACTGAAACTTAACATCTTCACGTTCAATATTTGTGTTTGTGAATTCATTAGGTCTTAGAGTGCAATTCTTTTTGCCTAACTTTAGATAATTACATGACATTTGAATTCACTTCATAACTAATACTTTAGACTTCACTGGCTGCACCATAGACTTACAGTGGCACATAATCCACAAGCAGCCATTCATATTACAGACATCTCAAGTTATGCAAGACACATGCTGCTCTAAAACACTAACAAGCTACATGCAAGACCAAGGAAACAAGTAAGAAGAGATCATTTAACTATTTTAATAACAAAGCAGGAAAAAAACAGCAAATGACAGACTCAAGAACAGGAGCCCACGCATTAAATTCTCATAACTCACGTGCACGATGGACAGTATACTTTTCTATGCATCTTGCTACTCAGAGGCAAAGGGGTCTTTTACATTACCCAAGTCAACAACACACATTACAGACTAACCCCTGGCATTGGGATACAATACAGTATAAAATGAGAACCCCATGGTGCCAAGTAAATACCAAGATCTGGCAACAGTGTGAGTGTAGACTAAAATATGCTGTGAGAAACTGTCACCAAGCACAAACGAGCTTTCAGAATACCAAGTGCAGGAACTGCTAACATAACAATCATTAAGTGAAAATACATGTCCAATTTCTTAAAAAATATAAAGAAATAAAAAGTCAACATGTAGGGAATAGAGCAGGAGGAAAAGTGAAGGAAGGAGGAATGAGGGAAACACAGCAAACAAATTTTATTGGATTTGTGATCAAAATATGAATTTAATTGATTAGGAAAACATTCATCCATGGGGTCTACTATTAAGCAAACAAGTTTAATAGAAAATAGTGATTAACAAGTTCCATAAAAAATTCTTAATCTAATACTAATGCTTTCTCCCTCAATCTCAGTAAGTGTTTGAAGCTAATGTACATCTCAAAGACTGTCTTCTGTATTTTATTACTGCTGTCAAGAAATTAAAATGAGCCAAAAAGTTAGCAAAGCTTTACACAACTCACGCTTCTGGACATCAATATGGTACTAGAGTCTTTACATTTCAATGTTAGCATGATATGTCAATAAACAAAGTATTCCTTTATACTAGAAATCCTTTAACACTTGATGTTGAAAATTTAGTTAAAGCAACAACAAACCCCACACATCCATCAGCCCACTATAAGCACCTTGCTGCATTCATGGCAATAAAGAGTGGATGGCACTGAAATGTATTGAATGTATTGCACTGAAGTATATTTGTCAAAGCTAATTTAAGCTCACCTCATATGACAGCTAGATGACCTGAGGTTGAATCAGCATGATTCACAGCAAACATGCAACACGAAGTTATGGTGAAAACGAAAGGATTTTTGAACACTTTTCTAAATCATACAAGCTTACCAGTACCCACCCACAAACATATGCTTTCTTCCATATGACACAACATGTGCAAAATAACAAAGGTGCAACTTGGTATATTATGCTTTAAGGAGAATAGCATGAATTTATCTAAAGTGTATGTTCCCAAAGCCTGAAGGACAGATTTGATCAAAGGAAATATCTCCATGGAAGTAACCTGACCTTTCTGGTAACATTTGCTCATTTTGTAATTCTTTGGTACAAAACTGGCATATAGCTGACAGATGCAGGACAAGACCTTTTGGCTGCTCTAGTAAATCTATTTCACTTTAAAGCTATTTCACCATCATTAAGTATTACATTTTTGTCACAAATCAGTATTAAGGTGGGGTTTTTCCTCCACAGTTACTTATCTTTTCAAACATCCATAGGTCATCAGCAACTTACTACAAAGTTGGTGAAATGCAAGTTTTTCTGCTTAGGATAAGTAGGAGAAAAAAAAAATCGTGTTCAGTCTACATACAAAATTAGACACCTTAAAAAGGCTGTACCCACAGAATAGCTTGAAGCCACTATTAGTTGAAAGAACCTTTTTTTCCTGAAGCCCAGTATCTGATGTCAAGGTGACACTACATTATTTATTTTGTATCTTCTTACCAAGAAGTGTGTGTTATCAGCAATTTAAAAAAGTCACACACATCCAGTCTCACCTGTGCTGACCACATATGAATGAGAAAATTCAGACTTGGCAGATTTTGTAGGAACCTACTCGATGTCCATCCCACATTTACCACAAAGTAAGTTTCACCTACATTTTGTGGTCAGAACTTGACCAAAACTGAACAAACATTCACATCCAAATTAATGTAGATCAGCAGTCACAGATTTTGACTACACACAGGTCATTTAGTGGGCTTAATGCTAGAGAGTTCATTTCAGTCCACTGTTTCCTATGATCCAGTTATTAATTGACACCCATCTAATTTAACACAAAGCTACACTGTGGTTTAGTGTACCATTTCTGGCTGATAACTAAGTATATTTTTCCCGAAGTTATAATAATTACAGAACAAATGAGTGTTTTTTTTTGCATTTGACACAACCAGCAAGTTCAATTCTGCAAGCTGAAGAGAGGAAAAAGAAGAGCATAAATAACTGCACGTCCCACCCTAAGGCTAAAGGCCACCTATTTCAAATAAACAAGTACTTTCCTCAAATCATGAGATAAATTGTATTTGACCATGTGTTTAGCAGTTTTGTGGTTTTTGTTCCTAATGAAACATACCAATTTGCCTGCACAGACCTGCTGGTCTGTGACACCTTGACTATTTCTGGAATGCTTTTAATGTACTGAAATTGTGTTCACCTATTTCCCTGCCTCTGATCTTGCAGCCATTTTAAGTAACAGATCACAGTTGCCAGATCAATATCGTCACAGGCAGTTACCATAAGATCTCCTGGGCAAATGTTATCTACTCCTGGCAATTCGCTACTATTCTTTTTTCTAATGTTCTAAAGATCTTTCCTACCAAGATTTCAATTTTAGATCAATTCTCAAAATATCACCTATGAAGTTCCTGCATTAAAATCTCTCAGGAAATTCAACTCGGATAAAAATTATTTAGCTTTTGTTCTGTGCCCTACCTTCACAGTGCATTTCTTTTACACTTCAGTCATCTATCAGCTCTTCAGTCTGTCTGGCAGGATGTCCATTTCTGATGTACCCGAAATGTTTCAAGTTAAATGATATATTGTAGGCTCTGGTATCTTTAGCAAATTGTTTCTCAGAATATCTTTCGGCCAGACTTATTATACTTTAAAATTTAATTTGTGAGAGTGGTTTTTTTTCCTTTCTATTTTCTTCAGAGAAAACTTCAGCTTTTGAAAGATGGTTCCTTGTTGCTAAGAGATTCCTTAACTCTGCTATAAACCCCTCCTCACCCCTTAAAAATAAAAAGTAGCAAAAATAAAAAGTTTGAAGTCTTTGATAGATGGGTATATATCTTATCCAACTTCTAATTCAGTCTTTGAAGAGCCACTTTTCTAACTGCAAGCTTCAACTTCCTTATAAAAGCATTCTCATTTTTATGACTAGCAAAGGCAGAAGACTGGCAGGGAAACCACAGTGTTCAGTTCCCCTGCTCAGATGTGACTAGTGAAATTTAAACATACAAATATATTATTGGGAGCCAGGTAAGAACAGCTTTGCTATCCCAGACTCCAGAAGCCAATGCATCTGAAGTGACACTGATGCTTTCTGAAGTCACTGCCCTCTACAAGCTTGAGACTTGTATCAGCAGGTTTGGAAACACAAAATTACCTCATTTCATACCTTCATGGGAGCAGATTGCTGCTCCAAACATCAAGGTGATTTGTTCAATATATTGCAACCACAATTGGGATTCTTGTGAGCTACAATGTTTCATAAGACCATGTGTTTCATAACCCTTTTATAAAGAAACACATATTCAAAGACTGCAAACAGAATGCAAAGGGGTTTGTTTTGTTGTTGTTAAATTGTAATATTTGGGGTTTTGATTGCTTTAGGTCATTAGAAGAATTAACTCAATCTAAGGTTACAGCCTATGTCAAGTATAAATGGTCTATTGCCATGGAGAATAAACACAACTGATTCAGTGACTCACTCACCGTTGTGTAGCTGCACTACTGCTAATCTAGAAACGTGAATAAATTGAATTTAAAATTAAGAGAATTATAGGTTATTCCAATTACTTGTATGGATGAGCTTCAAACTGAACCACTTGATATGAAACCCTCCTCTCTCTACATTAAGGTGTAGATGCTGGGCAACAGCAGCAACTGCTGACCATTGGAAAACACCTCCTGAACGCAGAGCATAAAGAAATCAGACTTTCATGCTTCGTTAGTGATTGTTTTTATCCCATCCCCCTCCCACCAAGTCTCTCCTCAGCCTAAGGATGACACAACACAAATCACATTTCCTGGCACTCCATGCTGATAACCAGCAGAGACTCAAGTGTTGGCAAGTCTCAGTTAACAGCATAAATCCTACAGGAGAAGGAGAATTAAGAGAGCATCAGCTGCAAAGAACTCCACTGACATTGTTTTAACCTGACACACCAAGGTACAGAGCGAAGCCAAATCCTAAAACTAGCTCCACATTTAACAGATTCTTTTCTATGAAGAGTCACAGCTCATTAGCAGACAGAGAAAATCTTCATGTTACTACAACTGAACTGTTAAGAAGTAAATCCAGCTTCAGGAGAGGGGTGACAAAAAGCTGTATNAAATTTCTGAATAGAGTTCAATGAGTGAAGGGCGGGGAACCCTCAAAACCACATGTTGTTGAAATTATTTCATTGGTATTGAGTGGGAGAACTTTAAGGCTTATAACTACTTCAGAAAAAAATTCAATTTTTAAACACATATTCCCCCTTCACTCTACTCAGCTTATGAAGAAAGCCAAACCAGAAAAAAACCAATGTCCATGGTAAGGACACAGTAATGAGCTAAGATACAATCTAGCCACATTTTATTTCTTTTATGCGCACAAAGATTCAGCACTTCTAAGCCATCAGACTTATTTCTAAGCTAAGGTGCAATTAAAAAAATTAAATACAATGTGATAGAGATAGGGTGACACATTTAAACCCATTTCATTAATAGTTAAAAAGTTAGCAAAATAGAATGAGTTTACCTTTTGGAAAAAAATTTTAGTTTTAACATAGATCTGTTCTTTTGTAGTTATAAGGTGAATCATTTAAAATATGCTGGTATGCAATTTTGAATAGCATTTTCCAGCTTTAATTCCAGCATCACATGAGAAGATCTGAAAATCTGATCACATCAAAAACAACTGAATTATTAGATCAACTCTCCTTTGCAGAACTGCTCTTCATTAATCCATAATTAACAGGATTTGGGAACACAATCTGTACTACTACTTTTAACAGCCTGCTTGTGTCAACTGAAAAAGGACAAGTTTTTGATGGTGAACTCCAGAGCTCCAGTGCTTCCGTCCCATGCTCAGCAACACACACTCCCTACAATTTCTTCTGGAGTTGCCCACCAAGCTCCTCTCTCCCTGCTGCACTCAGAGACTTCTCATGAACACTGTCCTCTTCCTCCTCCTGCCTCTCATGAAACTCCTTTATCACACGGACTGAGGAATTTGACAGGCAATGAGATATAGGAACTTATCTGCTGCCAGCAAACTGTTTCCATGAACGGGGCATAGGAAAGGGAAAGGGAAAACAGCAAAGAGTAAGCCAACTCTCTTCAACGAGTTCCAGGCACTCACTGGGGGTTGTGGGGGCAAGCAGCACCACTAATTCAGGATTTTAATGTAACACCTTCAAAAGCTGTGCTGTCTGGGAAAGCCTGAATGTCTTTTTCCTAAATCCACATCAGAAGTAATAGCTACAGAAATTCTGTAGAAACCCAAGGATTAGCAGCATGCCTGAGGAAGCAGGATGTTCACTTCAAGCACCCTATTCACATTTTAAAAGGTTGAAGGAATTTGGATAAGCCTTCCTTACTGCTATGGATCATAGAAGGAGCAGCAATTCTGAAAGTATCCTAGGGTGATGTTTTCCTGTTTACTTATAAAATTTCCTCATCCTCAACTGCTAAGAAGCTCCAGCTTCCCATCACAGTGAGACAAGCAGCACGAGTGCTCATACTTAGTCTGACTATGCCAGAGAAACTTCTGAGACAAGACAATTGTTGGCTTGATGCTGAGGTTACAGAGAACCAGGTTCTATTTTGTAACAGCAATCTATGCTGAAAATAATAATTAAAACCACAATCAGCAACCCCACAGCTCTTTCATGTGTGTACTAATGCAACAGGAGCTACACACAAAGCAAGTGTTTTTTTCAGGGGAAAGATAACAACTGCAGAAATGTTGAACAGGATCTCCCTTTGTCTTCTTTTTTTTTTTTNCTGAATGAGAAAAATGTAGAGTGTAGATACAGTGTACAAACAAATATTACTGTCTGCAACTACACATACTTAGGAGAAGATTAAGTCAAAGATTCAGACTTTCATGCATTGAAACTTCTCATGCTAAGAATAAAAAAGCTTCAAATTGATTCACTGTAGAGAAGGAGGTATCAGATTACATGATTTTACTAAATGTGCATGAGCCCAACTCTGTGTTTAATTTTGGTTTTGTTATCAGACTACAAGACCAACTTCTTTTTATGAATATTTACTGAAAACAGGCATTTAAGGCAAAAATACACTTGTATCACATATTCTGCTTCATCATTCCTGCAGACAGGATTATCTACTGTCACTGCCATTTGAAGAGCCCCACTAGGGGAGGGAGGCGACTTAAACAGACTCAATCAAAACAAGAAAGTCCACTCTGATAATGTGACTCAGAGGGGACAATTCAAC